>JACEEZ010024746.1:0-16208 GCA_016584305.1 Chionoecetes opilio
GGCAGAAAGTAATAACATCATCCTAACACCAATAACTCTTCCTAACACAGGCATCTTTTCAGCCAATCTTACTGGTGACATCTTGGATAGCCAGAAGTCAGCTACTGTTAAAATATAGTGTTTGGCTACATCAACTTCAGCCTTTTGTATGTGTGTATAAATAAAGATCCTATGCAGTAATAAGAGTGCACTTCTGGATCTAACACACACAGATAAGATGAACCATTGTATCCAGGAAGGTGTTTATGTACAAATATCTTGTCGCCCAGTAGCTTAAAATTGTTCTTACTGGGCGACAGTTTTTCATCACTGGGAGACATTTTGGTGGCCCAGTTAGCATGGTAAAATATGCAGTGTGTCATGGTTATGGGTTGTTAGGGCTGCATTGAGTGTCTTAAATACTGTGTTGGACGCCGGGAGCTCTGTCATTGAGGCTGTTCTTTGTTCTGAACACAATAAGACTCTTGCCAATAAGTGAAAGGCCACATGGCAAGAAATATCTCAAATAAGTAAATATCTGAATATATAAATATCAATAGATTTTGTTTTGTATAGAGAGATGGTGGTGCCAGTTTAACAAATAAATATTGTAATACAGGAAAACCTCATTTAACCGGCATTCAAAACAACGGCAGCCTCAAAACAACGGCACTAATCGACCCAGGTTTTTTTGTTGTTTTTTTTTCTTTTTTTTTTTTTCACTGATAAACTCTGGAACTCTCTTCCTGTTTCTATTTTTCCACTTTCCTATGACTTACATCTTTTCAAAAGAAGAGTAACAAGACACCTCCCTCACTAAATTGGCTCACCCCTTTTTTATTTTATTCTCTGACTGTCTTCTTTATAGGGACTGGCAACTAAGCGGACTTTGTGTTACCCATTTTTGTTGTGCCCTTGGCCGGTTCCTTTCGATGAAAAAAAAAAAAAAAAAAAAAAAAAAAAAAAAAATTTCGGCGATTCCATAAGAGTAACTCTCAAAATAACGGCAAAATGAGTTATCCGGCATGCGCTCCCCCCCGAGGGTGCCGGATAAACGAGGTTCTCCTGTATAAATAATGAGAAATATATATATTATATATATATATATATGTTGTAAAAATTTCTGCATTTGAAACAAGGGAAATCAGTTTATACAAATAAAAATAAGATAAGAAATAATGCAAGGCTGATGGTACAAGCCAGATCAATAAATGTATATATAAATAAATGACACACTATCATTAAAAAGAGAAGTCAAGGTTGTCAATAGATCTGATAGTGCTTAAGTGAATTAGGGGCAAATATTTTTGTCACTGTCTCGCATCCAACTCCACCCTTAGATAGAAAATAATATAAATAAATGATAATAAATATATAAATATAGGACACAATATAAATAATAATATAAGAGAAATACATGTTGTATAAATATATTCAATGTACGGTAAAGGATTTCCCTATTTTACGGCTTATAGGACGCAATTTTTTTCCCTATAAAATACCCTGAAAAATACTCCAGCGTCTTCCAAGACGAAGGTTGGAATGAAGTCTGCCGCCAAGAAGGGCGGGAGCTCTTTCGAGCGACCAACTTTTTGCTGGGCAGATTGGGCGCCTCACTACCGCCACTATCGTACTAGGTAGTAGTTGACTGCAGCATTATACACCAGGCTGTCACACCTATCCAAGATTTTTTCAGTCCTGGAATAGTATTAACCATAGGCGAATTCACCACAAAATCCTTATATACTATATACAGGGATGATCCCGTTATACAAAGCATTCAGATATACGTAGAATCCGAGTGATACAGTAGTGTGTAAATTAGGAGTCATTTTCAATATAAGAGATGCTGAAAATCCGACTGTTACGACATGTCAATACTGGCTTGAGTGAGTGAAAATGTTAGCACGTTATTTACTCAAAGTAAATACAAGTATATTACTAAAATTATAAGAGGTCATTTACTGACTATGATTTAACTAAGATTGTCACCTAATTTCGAATTGTAAATATTGAAATTCTGGTGGCGCAGTCAGACAAGAGTGGCGCTACAAAAGTTCATCATCCACTGGACGAATGTACAATGATTCAGATGCGCACTATAGTGACTGACGGATCTTTATATTTCAATTCATAGTGGTTTTGCCACGCGTGCATTATAGCAAGGGAAGTTAACCCCCCCCCCACCCCATTACCCTCACTACCAGCTGTATTAAATGGCTCATGGATATTATAGTTTGCCATTCATGTTTGAGTGTTCTGCCACAGCATAGATATATAGCAAAGGTGATTATTTACCCCCACCCCTATTACCCTTACTACCATGTATTATAATGATCCATCATGGCTAATTATATGTTCCATTCATAGTATTCGCGTTTAGCCACGTCACTACTGATTATAGCAAGGGTTTATTTTAACCCCTCCACTCATTCCCGCCAGTCTGTCTTCACCTGACCCTCACATGAATGGACCATGCAAACGACATCTGCCCAGACCCCTGACCCTGTGTACCCTCTAAAGCTAAGTGTCCATGACAGCCATTCACTTATTATCTTTGCATAATTAGTTGAAAGTTCATTCAAAATACCGTAATCCCATCAAAAAATTATGCTCATTTTGCACGCTCTTTATTTCCCTAATAATAACATGACTTTTCGGTAAAAACAGCGACTAGGGTAGAAATAAAACACAGCCCCCTCCAGCCGGGTGCGCCGAAACGTGCTGGCGACGTCGAACACGATTACGGTGCGCCTCCAGCCCCGCCCGACACAGACACACGGTAGGACTCTGATGAACAAAATGTAGTACTTGGCGGAATTTTGGGTGCTTACTGTGTCTATCTTTTTTGATGCGACACAGCAGTACTTGCATCTGCATGGTGCTACGGAGCACGTAAAAGCCGTATTGCCATTCCCGAGCAGCATGGTCACCAGGTTCAAGAGAACCCACACGGCGGACGATATATGTGTGCAGACCTTTGGAATGCGACGCTGGCGCAGCGCGACTGGTAGCAAGCCAGGGCATGCAGCGCTCTCATCTCGTGGCCTTGCACAACATACCCGTCACGATCTCCCTGCCGCTGCAAACATCTACACACATTATATCGTTCGCACCCACAGATCATTGCTAAATGGTGCTAAGCTCTCGGTTAAAGGCCAAGCCCCACGCTGCACCCCTTCCCTAGACACAGGATGTTAAGTACATGCCACCAATCTGACAGCAAAAGTATATCAGAACACCCAAAATTCCCCAAGATACTGACATATTTTCTCAGAGTCTACCGCGGCGATTATTAATGTATCAGGCGGGAGCTGGGGAGGCTCCCTGTTGTGCCGTCGCGCCGACCCATGGTGCGTCGATATCTAGCTAGATAAACAGTTGTGTTTGATGTAGCCACGCGGGAATTGTACACGCATCTTTTGAATGCTAGATCATCATGAAAAATTGGGTGACTGGATTAGCAAAAGAGTAAGAGAGATGGAGAGAGAACGACGAGATGAGATGCAGATGAGAGAGAGATGATGACCGACGAGTGACTATGAGATCGAGACAGAGGGAGATGAGCGAAGTGAGGAGAGACCTCTTGAGACGTTTACCACTCGATGATCTGTGGATTGAGAGACGAGAGATAGAGAGAACGAGAGAGATTGAGAACCCCTTGTAGGCTCAAAACGACGTCATTCCATTAGTGATTTGGGTACCATGAGACAGGTGTCTGTAGTGACTTATAAGCAGATGATTTCTATAGCCTATGAAAACGCGTTTAGTATACTTGTCAACTAACGCATATAGGATAAATAGCATGTGTCATAATTTAATGGCTCTACAATGCAGATTTTTATAGCCAAGGAAGCATCTGGCGCGTGAAGAGGTTAACCCTTCACGCCCGATCGTTCCATTGGCGGTATAAAAATTGTATGTTAGCGCGGAGCCATAAAATAACGAAAAGTCACCTTGTATAAACCAAGGAGGTAGTGGACACAGGGATACTATAAAAGGATCATGAGCTGATAAACTAACTTATAGTCACTACAAATCATTCAGCATGGTACCACAAATTACAATGGAAATTACGTTCTGGGTCTCACTTAACTACAGTTTTCATAGGGGTAATGGCCGAACTATATTCTGCTTCACTTCCAAGAGATGTCTTTCCCGCACCTGTAAGGACGGTCGTTACCATGACTACTGCGATACCCAGTCACCCAGCAGCTGCCGCACCATCCTCGAATGCAGCGACTAGGCGATCAGGGTCATCCGGCACTGCATCGAATAAGACCCCGTGAGACGCCAGCTCGAAGATCGCGCTAACACAACGGCAAAACCGGAGCAAACTCAAGTATAATAACAAAATTAAGGCAAACACAATTAGCTTGCAATGACAGGTGGAGATGTTTGTTATTCAGTATCTTTCATCTTAGTATTTTTATTTATTATATTTCACGTTTATTTATTTATAGTACCAGAAGAAAGGTATATGCTCCATTAGTGTGTGCTGTGTGTGTGCATATGTGCGTGTGCGTGTGGCGTGATAGCTGTAGTGTAGTGATGTGTGTGTCGTGTGGTGTGTGTAGTGTGTGTTGAATGCCCTGCCGCTTGTGTATGTGTGTGGTTGTGTTGTAGTGTGTGTGTGTGTGTGTGTGTGTGTGTGATGTTGTGTCGTTACTGTGAGTGTGTGTGTGATGTGTGATGTGTAGTGAGCTGTGTGTGTGCTGTGTGAGGTGTGATGGCTTGTGTGTGTGTGATGTGTGTGTGTGTAGTGTGTGTAAGTGGAGGTGTTGTGTTGTGTGTGTGTTATCTTTATGTAGTGATAGGTAAGAACACGGGTCCAAAGTGTGTCTCGTAATAGTAATGCATTGCAGCAGCACTACGCACATGAGATTGGCCTTGCTGCGGCCCGTTCCTCCTGGCGTACTGGAAGGCGTAGCACGAGGGCGCTAGCGGTCAAGAGCAGCGAGCGCGTGCTGACTTGAGACTCACTCTGTTCCACGCATCTGTGCGAGGGCCGCGAGATGAAAGGCTGGTGGTCTATGGAGGTGCATTCTGACAGGGTCTTTGAACGGTATCGTATCTCATAGGTACAGTCCTAGTAGATGACAATTTAATCACACTGTCATCCTTACGCCTAGGCCAGTACTCATGCTGGGCGATGTGGCCCTGGCGGGCACAGCTGCTATGAGTGCAGCCGAATATGAATTCTAGGGTGTGCAGCCCGTAGGACATGTCATCACACATCACGGCAGAGTTTTATCAGAGTGGTATGAATACATGGGGCGCAGTATATGAGCCCGAACGCAGCTGCCAGGCTAGGTTGTGGAGTAGGGGTACTAACTAAACATGGTGGGGGAGACCAATACTTACTGCCAACGACCGTATTGCAGCGTGGCTATGATTATTCAGTGTGTGTATATAAGTTCCTGATGTGCAACCGTGTTTACATACAACACGTGAGCAGTGTGCAGGCAAGCACTTGTAGGGAAGTCCCTAGCAATGTTAACATGTGTTCTGGCGCTTGTAGCTCCTCAAGCCCACCGGTGAGCAGGATTTAATAATTCCGCAGAATGTCCATTGGTATTTGTATCCAGTTATCCAGATAGAGGGAGTTCATACAGCACATTATAGCTCTCTGAAAAAGCAGCTAGCGCAGGCTATAGATGACATCCACCCTCATAGTCTTCTCCCGACAACACAGCTCAGTACATTGAGGCCCACGTACTCGATAGTCGAATTAACCAGTGTTTATGTATAGGATGTCTTCCCAGCATAAACGTCAAAAACAGCAATGTAAGTTAATTCCCATCCATAATCAGCGTGAAAAGGAGGATATGAAAATCAATTATGTCACCAATATCTGATTATTACCATCACATAAGTTAACTTGTTTGAAAAACTATATTGTTAAAAAGATTTAGTGGACTTTGGAAAATTTTAAATTGTTATCGTTGAATATCAGTTTGGCTAACTTTCAGCAAAACAACTAAATCTAACGGAAAAGCAATAGCAAATTCACAAGGTGTAAGTGTATAACTTTCTGTTGAAAGGAAATTTCCTGTCTGTAGGAATAATTTTCTAGATTGTCATAAGCTATCGACTGTCAGGTAATCATTAAAGATTATTCATTAGATAAACTTGAAATTTGGTGGAATAAGAGGTGTTACCACTTAAACTCATTCACTAGCATACTTGACAGCAGCAGTGAAACAAGCAGTGTTTTGTAACAACAATATATCCACCGCTGAACAAGTACCAATTAGTGGAGTGCCTCAGGGATCAATTTATGGGTGCCTGGATACTATAACTTGGTATATATTAAGATATTTGTAATGCGCAGTTATAACTTCAGATATGTTACTTTGCAGACGACACAAATTTCTCTTAACAAGTAGTAATGGCATCTAGATCAGTCTACATGTTAAAGTTAAGACGCTGAACTAGCAGTAACTATATGAATATGGGTTTAGCTAATAAAACTATCTGTAAACATAAGGAAAAACTAATGATATACTCTGTTCAAAATCGTTCATGTTGCTAAATTTAGGCTCAGTTACCTTTGAGAAAAAGAGATAATCTCAGAGAACGTCTACTTACATTATGATTTCTAGGGTTTATTAGTGACGAGGAAATTTAATGGTAAATATAACATTATACAATCTTAAATTGTGAAAGCTTGATCAAAAATGTTATGTGGCAGGTTAACATGAATTAGTCACACACTTACCGACTTGAAGCTATGCCGACTAGAAGTCACTATTCTTTAATGTCTATCCATATCACTATTGTACTTGTTTTAGTCTGTACTGGGGAACTGCACTTGGCCTATCCTGTAACAAGATAGTTTTCATGCACAAAAGAGAAATGAATAAGAACAATTAACTTCGTTTTAAAGGCAAGTTATTATGCTCATAACAGATTTATTATTTAATGATTTAGGTTACTGTTGATAAATTTGGTTTTTAAAAAAGATATTTCATTGTACTTACCAATGTTACATGGTAAAATGATCAGTATGAAATAGTAAGTAAATATTTAATAGTCTTCACCACAGTCAAGAGTACGCGGCGCGAAACCCTATGACTGATATGTCCACAACCACGAATGCAATACATTATCGATAAACATTCACTGCAACTGTGATTGGTTACCTAATTGTTAGGAACAATTTAGCCCAAACAATTGAAAAGTTAGTTAACAATAGTGTAATACATTAAACATAGACTATAGATTTACTTTTTCCTATGACAACAGAATCAAAACATTAGGGAATTAACTATGGAATTTCCTTCACACATTAGTATTCTGCCAGTAGCAAAATATGCTGTTTAATTATGTATCATTCAATCAACTTGGGTGTATATTGTTATGTAAGTTAAACATACTTTGTTTATTTGTCTGAAATATAATTAGTTATTATTGCCGCCCTCAACTATTTATATATAGTTGTTACACTGTTCATGTACGCCAGGAGATGTTTGCGCGAGCGGATAAATGACGAAGGCTGCACATTTGTATATAATTATTATAATATAAGTCTCTACGTTCTTAATGATAGGACAATAGAACTAAATAAACTAAAAAAGACCAGGGCACCCCACGTTCGATCTATGAATTAAAGGTTTCGATAGATCGGGCATTTCCAGCTGGTTTTGACCAGTCCACTAATGCTGCACCGCTTGATCGGGACCCGCTGGCTACATGGACATGGCTGTAGGGCTCACCCGTACCCCACAGCCTTGCTAGTTACTCGTGATTCCATCTATGGCGTACTCTCCCTCGTGTCTCTGCAGATCAGCACACCAGGTGGAGGTATGGTAGCTGGAGCAGGGCACGAGGCGAGGTTAATATATGCTAGACTTTGGTTGGCTAGCGCTAGTGCGGCACGTGTGGTGGATTCTACAGGTCAGTTACACACTGGACTTAGTTGCGCAGGGTGAGTGGCTGCAAAAGAAGTTACACGTCGCAAGTACTTGTACTCTCATGCTGCCTGCTGTGGGGTGTAAGGAAGCTTGTTATATCATGCTTGTCTATCATACAACTTGGTATTATGATTATGTTTATTATTAGTACGGTCTTTGTATTATTGAGATATTTAATATGACGTTTTGATAAACAGCATAGATTTTGAAATAGATGACAGCAAGACAAATTTTCCTTGCTATCGATATGACTCTCCGGGTGACTCATCCTTCCGCACGCATCCACGGCACGTGCTAGGGCAGAGTGTTTATACAGGACTCGCTCATCATTACCCGACTTAGGCGTTTACGGGTAATGTTGAGTATTTTTAGTATTGAGTATTTTAATCAGATTTTTAATATTGATTTTTTCTTACATATGAGTTTTTATTAATATTGAGTTTTTTTATTTTGAGTTTTAATATGATGTTTTTTTAATATGAGATCTTTTAATATTGAGTTCTTTTTAATATTGAGTTTTTATATATGAGTTTTTGTTAATATTGAGTTTTTTAATATGATTTATCAGTTTAATATGAGTTTTTTATATCATATTGAGTTATTCGCACACACAGTGAGATTTTTAATACTTGAGTCTTTTTTAATATTGAGTTATTATTTGTAATTATGAGTTTTTAATATCTGAGAGTTTTCTAATATTGAGTTTTTTTATTATTGAGTTTTGTTTAATCATTGAGTTTTGCTTCATATTGAGTTTTTTACTATTCTGAGTTTTTTAATATTGTGAGTTGTTTTAGTATTGAGTTTTTTATATACTTGTTTTTTACATTATTGAGGTTTTTAATATTGAGTTTTATAGTATTGAGCTTTTTTAATATTGAGTATTTTAATATCTGCAGTTTTTAAATATTGAGTTTTTCAATATTGAGTTTTTATATTGAGTATTGTTAATACTTGAGTTTTGTAGTATTGAGTATTTTAATTAGATTTTTTAAGTACTTGAGTGATTATTCTTGAATATATGAGTTTTTTGGTCATGAGTATTTACGCACATATTGAGTTTCTTTAGCTATGAGTCTTTTTAATATTGAGTTTTTTTAATATTAGCAGGTTTTTGGTATGAGTTTTTTAATATCTGTGTCGTATTGTTAGGTAGGAGTTTTTTATTAGTATGAGTTTTTTAATATTGCATTTTTTTGAATATTGATTTTTTTAATATTGATTTTTCTTTTTAATATTGATTTTTTTAATATCGATTGTTTACTATGATTTTTTTTATATGATTTTTTCTTCGAATATGATTTTTTTTAATATTGATTTTTTTTGAATATGTCGATTTTTTTTAATGATGATTTTTTGTAATATTGCGGCTTTGTGTAATCTTGAGTTTTTTTAATATGGTGGTTGTCTTTTAAATATTGAGTTTTTTACTATTGAGTTTTCGTAAATTGACGTTTTTTAATATTGAGTTTTAATATGAGAGAGTTTCTTAATACTTGAGTTTTTAATATTGAGTTTTGCTTAATAATTGAGTTTTTGAGATAGAAATATACATAACCTCAAACACAGAAGACTATAATATCAAAGCAACAGAAAAAAACAGATACTCATAAAACCAGGCGCACGGGTAGCTACGAAAATCCGCCGGGTATAGGACAACTTACGTACGTGTAGTGGCTGACAAAACGCTATACAGGGTGGGCTAAACTGAGGGAGATGCCCGTACCGAGCCGTCCACTTACCCGTACTGGTGTATCGGATGGGCCTTCTGGGTGGGGAATATAGGGATATGTCGTAGGAAAATTCTGCATAACCAATCAACAGAAGCAGCGATCGCATGACGCAGGCTTTATCTAGCCAAGATTCATATCCATGCCCTCAAGCCGTTTCAGGGAGCCGATAGAATAAAATTTAAATGAGGACTCATTATATTTATTCTAAAGAGACTTTAAAGTAGCCGCTGCTTGTGATAAAATCGGACCGTCTATATCCGGAAATACGTCCCGAGAGGACGCTTATATAGCCTAAATAACTCTACAAACACTTAGAACAACCTATCATAAACCTTACCTAACCTTAAACCAGAACTAAACAAAGTTAAACCTAAACCTAAAAAACTATGATTTGCGGTGCGTTGAGCTCAGATTGGCTGATTCCTATAATAGGGCAGATCTTGAGCCGCACTATCGCCAGAATGTTCCAACCTTAATTACTTCTTTCTATTTATTAAGCTTAATATTCATGTAAGCCTGTATTGAAAATAGAATAGGCTGCCCACATTAGCACTTTCATGAGAGTATATATACTCCCATGATTAGCTACAGAGAGCGTACCCAGGGTATACCTTGATGCGCTGATCACTAGGTATCGAGTCTCGTCGTGCCAGCCGCAAATAGGAGTGATCTATAGACCACTAGCTGAGCCCCAGCGCGCCGTACGGATGCCGCATTCCGGTGGCCCTGGCGGCTACTTCTGTTAAGTGGCCACGAGAAACTGTAAAATGCTAGTATCGCCTCTTCTAGGTCGACAAGACACCTGTAGGGGGGCTAACTACTCTCACTGTGTACACACAGTGACACTGGTGCAAGAGTATAGTATAAACTTTATAAAGATCCTTGCTTGTTAGTGTATAACGTGCGTGCTGCTACTAGCTACGCGTAAGTACATTTGATAATCGACCCACGCCACCACCAGCCGCATCATTTATAGCGGCCAAATCATTGTATGCAGAACTATACGTTTTGATATCTAAGAAGGTCGACAGAATCTACTACATCATTTAATATATAGATACTAAGTTTGCCACTGACAGCATGAAAGTTGATTACAAGACGTAACTATAGGTAGTCGTATGTTAATAATGATAAATATGGAGTACAATGAAGCGACTGAAAACACATCTAGATTTCAAACAGGCATAAGCATGAAGACTGAGCGTCTATAATACACACATAAACAATAAAGTATGTATAGGATTACAACTTGTAACTTTACTGTTTGTGTGACGTCTAGTCCGCTTCAATGTCACTCCATAGGGAGCGTTAAGGAGTGCTTCCACCACACCTTAGCCTAGCACGGATCCCGATAGCCATAGTGTAAAAATAAAAGGTTTGAGCATCTACCTTAGAGGCGTTACTTCACTGAGGTAAAAGTCGCCTTAGGGGAGTACGTATGGGCATTCCGTAACTCTTTCGTAGCATCTTCTGCCCTGAGCCCAACACAGAAATATAAAACATGGGAGTGCACAGAAGAAACATAAAAAAACCATAAAACCAGGACAGCCATCATCACAGAAATAAAACCATGGAGTGTCCACACAAAACCCATGAAAAAAAACCATAAAACCAGAGCTAACAACCAGAGAATAAAAAACCAATGGAGTGCCACAACCAGAAAAAACATAATAAAAAAAAATCAATAAAACCAGATGTCACAACACAGAAATAAAACATGGAGTTCCACACAAAAACATAAATATAAAACCATTATAAGCCAGAGCCAGCAACACAGAATTAAAACTATGAGCAGTGCCATCCAATGAAAAACATAACAAAAAGACCAAAAACCAGAGCAAACAACACAGAAATAAAAACATGGAGTGCCACAATAATGACCTAAATAAAACCATAAAAACCAGATGCACAAACCAGGAAATAAACATGCGAGAATGGCCTACAAAAACACGTAAAAGAACCATAAAACCAGAGCACTAACAAGAACATAGAAATCTATGGAGTGCCACAAAAACATAAAAAAACCGATAAAACCTAGATGCCACAACACAGCAAATAAAAATAAATGGACAAGGTATATTTTTTTTCACAATCAAATCCTTAACCTTTTCTTTCACGTCTGCCATTACTGTATGGTTTGTACTAGTTAAGTTAGCTACTTATATAGGTTCGTCAAAATATTATTGTTATCTAAACCAAGAGAGGAATTTTATATACTTTCAAATTTGTAGGGTGAAAAAAAACAAGGCTCCATTTTTTTTCTTCATCACCTTTGGATTAACTATAGCTAATTAGATCATTTGGAGCAAACCTACTATTATTGTTTGATGGTGCTTTATAGCAATATTATATAGTATAGGTCAGAATACTACTTGTTAAGCCACAAAAACATAAATAAAACATAAATAACACCATTAAAACTCAGAGCCAAAACAGCAGAAATAAAATACTTGTGTGATATGCCACAAAAAACATAAAACAACATAAAAATAATACACATTACAAAAACCAGAGCCACACCAACTCACATGAAATAAAACATGGAGTGCCACAAAAACATAAAAAAACCATAAAACCAGAGCCACAACACAGAAATAAAACATGGAGTGCCACAAAAACATAAAAAAACCATAAAACCAGAGCCACAACACAGAAATAAAACATGGAGTGCCACAAAAACATAAAAAAACATAAAAAAACCATAAAACCAGAGCCACAACACAGAAATAAAACATTTAGGAGGCTGCACAAATAACATAAAAACGCATAAGAAAAACCATAAAACCAGAGCCACAATCACAGAATATAAATACATGGAGTGCCGACATAAAAAAGACATAAGACAAACCATAAAAAAAGCATAAAAACGCCCCCCCCCCCCCCCCCCCCCCGGAGCCACAACCACAGAGATAAGAAATAAAACGATGGAGTGCCAAAAAACATGTAAAAAAAACATTAAAAACCATAAAATCCAGAGCCACAAACACAGAAACTAAAACATGGCAAGTGTCCACAAAAACATAGAGAGAAAACATTACTAAAAAACGCATTAAAACCAGAGCCACACCACAGAAAATTAAAACATGTGAGTCGCCAAAAACTGAAAAAATAACATTAAAAAAAACCATAAAACGCCTAGAGCCAACAACACAGAAATAATAGTAACATGGAAGTGCCACAAAAACATAAAAAAAACATTAGAAAAAGCCGTAAAACCAGAGCCAAACACAGACAATAAAACATGGAACAGACTTTTAATAGTGCCACAAAAGACTAAAAACAATCATAAAAAAATACATAATACCAGAGCCACAAAACCGATAATAAAACAGTAGGTAGAGAGTGCACAAAAACATAAAAAAAACATTTATAAAATAACGACTAAATCAAAACAGTAGTGAAATGGATGCCCAACAACACACAGGGAAATAAAAGGCCTTGTCGGCCAACCACCCTTCTAAGAGCCACCGCCAGTGTCCTCTGGCTACAGACAGGCACTCTCGCAAAAAATATCATCACTCTCGCTGGAAGTACCTGTAATTGTATCATCATCGAAATCACTACGGGCCACCCCTAGCTATAACCTAGAGCCACAGAGGTGTATATATTCACCCACTTGAGAGCCCCCAGAGCAAAATTTCCATTGTAATTTGGGGCCATTAGACAACTTAGTGACTATAAGCAGATTTTAGTAGCTATGACCTGTATTAGTATCTTGGTCCGCAACTGAATTTGGTATATCAGGATGACTTTTACGTTAAATTCTTATGGCTCGACAACAGACCTATTTTTTTTAGTGAGTGCCAGGAAAGATCTGGAGTGATATAAGGGATGTAAAAATAGCCACAAAATATATTTGGTAAAGATGTAGTGAAATTTACTGTAGTACACATAACACCTGTACAAAAAAATAGAATCATCCCCCACCGGAAGATGGTTTTAGCTGCCAGGTCACACATGAGCTCAGGGTTCCAATGCGTCCCCGGTGACGGTGCTTGAAGCGACACCCGTACTGGCACCACGGAGAAACGGCGCACGCCTGCCGGGGATTGCAATTGTATTTTATAACCATAACACAGATACAGTAAGAGTAAGGTAAGACCATGATTATACACAACAGATGCCGTGATAGTATACAAGGACGTACACCAAATTATGTACAGCCAGGTAGTGCAATAGTGAATTATTTTTGTGGTATATTTAGTTATTTAAAAAACAAGTTTTGGAATCCGAACGTGAGAAATAAGAGGCTAAAGAGAGAACAGGAACTACAAGCAAATAATAAGACTGAAGTATCAACTAACTCAAAGACCCGTATTCTCTACGGTAGCCACGTGCCCTGTTCTAAAAGATACGGTAAAGACACGAATAAATAAAACACATCCTTATACCAAATAGATATAACATTTACGGAAAAATATTATAAGCCTTATAGTTACGTAAACTAAAACAATAACTATCTACCCAACCCTTTAACCAATCATTAGCCGTTTAAATTATACCAGCCAAACAGCAGGAACACACACACACACACACACACACACACCCTTCCCTTAACACTCTTACACCATTAACTTAAGGTCGCTATTGTAAGGGGTTATAAGAGGCATCTATATATACCTTGTAACAATCATATTCCGTTAAACCCCCAGGCCAATCAGACAAACACACACACATACACAGCACACACACCTTACTACTAACCTACCACCCCTCACACCCTCTTAACCCTTAAGTCGTATTCGAAGGTGTTATAGGCGCTGTCTTACCCTTGTGGCATCCCTGAGCAGCCAGGGAAGGCGAGGGACACAGCTGAGGGATCTTGTTGTTGTTGTTGCAGGGCAGGGATCTCCTCACATCGGCCATTGTTATTGTTGACATCGCAGCGCCGGCACCTCACACGACTTGCCGCAACGGAACATCTAACTGCAATACATATAAATACACACTTATGGCAACTTATCACTACAATATACAGGAATAATAAGTTAATATAGTATTCTTAACTCTGTATGTAGTATAATTTGCTTTAAAACCCGATTTTTTTATACCTTTAAACTGCAATATATAGTACTACATAAATAACACACTTAACGGCAACTATTCACTAAAATATATAGGAATAATAAGTTAATATAATGTTCTTAACTCTATGTGAGGTATAATTTGTATTTAAACCCGAAGTTATTAGAGAAATATCAATAATTATGTTTTTTTCGCTCAAATCCAACTCCAATTTCAATATTATCTACTTTGTCAAGGTTATTTTCTTTGATATATATTCATTATCATGTATGCTGATAGGTATTGCTATTATAGGGTGCACTGTATATTAATGACAGCTGTAACCAAGGATAGTACATAGATTAGATACAAGGATAATACATGTAATTAGAGGTTAAGTCTCCAATAGTTGGTTCCAGGAGTTGCTTGAAGGTTTACTATACAAACTGTAGGAGTATTTAAAAAAAGATAGATTTCCTGAGAGGAATAAATAGTGTAGAGGATTTTGATATAATAGCATTAACAGAAACATGGTTGGATATGTCAGGAAAGGTATTCGATCCGGAAGTCGAGATAGCTGGGTATAAGTTATTTCACAAGGACAGAGTAGGCAGACGAGGAGGAGGAGTTGCGCTTTATGCAAGAGATGCATTGCAGTGTTGTGTTAACAATGTTATAAAAACAGATGACAGCACAGAGTCTATATGGGTAGAGGTTACGGAGGGAACTGAGAAAATGGTTTTGGGTGTAGTGTATAGGCCTCCAAACTTATGTAAAGAGGATTCAGCTCCTATATGGGAAGAAATAAACAAGGCCTGCAGATATAATCGATTATGCGTGGTGGGAGATTTTAATCTTAGGAATATAGACTGGGATTTAATCATAGGTGACAGCGATGCAGATGAATTGTTAAATATAATCCAGGATAACTTCCTAAGTCAAGCAATCAAGGAGCCTACTAGAGGAGATAATATTCTAGATCTATTGCTGACAAATAGAGACGATTTAGTTACAAATGTGGAGGTCGGGGGGAGTTTAGATAATAGCGACCATTATGAGATCAGATTTAGCTTAAAATGGGAAGTTGGAAAATTAAGTGGCAATAGGCATCGAATACCTAATTTCAGAAAGGCCAATTATGCGGGATTAAGAAGACACCTGGAGGTTATTAATAAGAGGTGTGGGATGGAGGAGCAGAAAGTGTCCCAGGACAAGGCGTTGTTAGGTGGAAAGGCCAATTATGAAGGATTAGGAAGGCACCTGGAGGTAATTGGCGCGGTCAGATATGGTAGTGAGGTCGAGGCTGAGGAGATAATTAGAGCGGTTAGACAGGGAAGTGAGGTCAGGGCTGAGGAGGTAATTAGAGAGGTTAGAAGGGGAAGTGAGGTCGGAGCTGAGGAGGATATACCTCATTTGTAAGGAATATAATTGACGGACAGAAAAGAAATATTCCTTATAGGGAAATAAGGTCCAGAAAGAGTGATCCAAAATGGATGACAGTTAAACACCATGATAAAAGAAATTTATTTAAGTTCAACACTAAACGTATGGGAGTAAGAAATAATCGTCAGAAATT
>JACEEZ010024747.1:0-12931 GCA_016584305.1 Chionoecetes opilio
TGGTGGGGCAGCAGGCCAGAGACGGGTTCATCCGGGCTCGGGCCCACCACCGGGAAACCATGCCCTGCTTCGGTCTAAGAAGGACATGATGGACACGTTCTAGGCCAACGTAGAGGCTGTGGACACTGTGATGTAGTGCCTGATAAACCAACTGTCAGAAAGAGTTTACCACGCTAGTCATTTGGAACTCATGTTGTGCATGATGAAATTACACAGGCCCAAACCCGGACACTGCGTACTCATTTAAGCATTATTCGATAAGGGTGCAAATAAAGTGCGATTTTGCATAGTAAGAATTGTCAAATGAAAAAATTGGAAGCAGATAAAATCGTCTTAGAATTCCATTTACATAGGAAATTAGCATGCCAAAGTTGAGAAAAAAATATTTGTTTTGCGGCGTACCCTAAATTATTTATATATATATATTATATATATATATATATATAATATATATATATATATATATATATATATAGTTTGTATATAATATTATATATATATATATTATATATATATATATTATTTTATTATTGTGACGAAAATTCATATTTCCCGCGTCTGTTTTGAGGTGGTCAAGATGGCTGGGGCAGAGCGTAGCCCCGCCCCCTTTTTGTAGGAAGCAGGGGTGACGAGAGAGTTGCCAGATACGCGCGTTGACGCACGCCGCCAGATAGGTCACCCATATAAAACAGGTCGTGACCTTGCTTCGCTCTTCCCTTGCGCCCATCGCCCTTGCGTTCATCACCGACGGCCCCACACCCGCGGGGGAGCAGACCTGGTTTCACCACCACACACAGCGGGGGATGAAGACTGGTGTCTTTCGGATCGTCCGTCGGGTTGAAAACTTTTGTCGGTCGGTGGGGAAGAAAATTCTGTCCCAACTCTCTCCGTTGTCCTTCTCAAAAACTCTCACTCTCCTTCCGTGGTTCGGACGAGGCCACATAAAATCAATGACCCCTTTGCTCTACGAGGTATCCTGTCCCCCTTTTATGCTACTACAAAATTTTTTTACTCCTACAATCCACTTCCGTTCCATTCCCACCCCTCCCCGTCTTCTATCTCACTGCTACTATCCTCCCGTGGTTCGGACGAGGCCACATTAAATCCAATGACCCCTCTGCTATACGGAGGTAATCTTACCCTTTTTTCCGCTGCTGAAAAACCCTTTATACCCCTACAATCCACTCCATTCCGCTCGCCTTCCCCTCTCTATCAGTGGTTCGGATCCCCACGTAAAACTGTAGGTCCCCTCCGCTCTACGGAGTCCTTCTTCCCCTGCCCCAATCCTGAAAAAAAAAAACAAAAAAAAAAAAACATTTTTAATCTAAAACTTCTTTAAACAAAATTTTTTTCAAAATTTCCCTTCCCCGTATGATATTTTGGGAAACGCGAGAGAGGATTGGAAAAATAAAGGGGCCGCCGCCCTTTGGGGGGGGTGCCGGGGGAGTATCAGGGTTGTGCGCGGAAACATGGAAATTTGACAAAAAAAAAAAGAAAAACAAACAATAAAAAAACCCAACAACAGCCAAAAAACAAAAAAAAAAAAATAAGAAAAAGAAGAAAGAAAAAAGAAAAAACAAAGAAAAAGTAAGGGAAGAAAAAAAGAAAAAAAAACCCAAAACCCAAAAGGGGGGGGGGGGGGAAGAATTTTGGGTTTTGGGGAGGGCGGGGGGGGGGCGGGGTTGGCCCGGGTTGTAAAAAAAAACCCCAAAAAAACCGGGGCCCTGGGTCCAAGCCCCCGGAGTTTTTTCTTCTGCCCCCTTTCCTAACCCTTTTTTTTTCCCCCGGCCCCAATTTCCCCAAAAAAAAAAAAAAAAAACCAAAAAAAACCCCCCCCCCCCCAAAAAACCCTCTTTCCCCCCCCCCCCATCTCCGCTTTCTCTTTTTATATTCTGTTTCCCTGCTTCGCTCTAAACTCCAATCATTCCACTCGTATTTTTTTGTGTGAGGAGCCGCGGTGTTGGCGGGGGCCACCCCCGTGGGGGGGCTTATGAGTCCCCCCTTCCCCCCTTTTGATACCGGGGTTATTGTAAGTATTTTTGAAAAGGGCTTTTTTTCTGCTTTTTGGGTTTTCACCGATTTTTCGATTGGCTGTTTTTAGGGAAGTGAAAAAATGGAGGGAAGTATGGGTGTGTGTTTAAGTTTACGCTCAGTTAAAAAGCGCTTTTTTTTGTGATTATGATTTTTTTCCCGTAGAAGCTTTGGTTTGTATTTTTGGTATGTAGAGTACTCAGTGGAGTACTTTTTTTGTGATGGTTTTAAAACTCAGTGGAGTAACCCTTTTTGTGATGGTATAGAGACTCAGGGGGAGTACTTTTTTTGTGTTTGGTTAACCCCTCATTTAAAAAGGGGCTTTTAAAGGGTTTTTTTGTGTTTTGGGGGCTGAAATTTTAAAGAGAGACGGAAAGTGAGAGGGGAGTGGGGTTTTTTGGCAGCTTTTGCGCGTGGTACCCCTTACCTGCGAATCTTCTGTGCCCGTGAAATTCCCAATTGTTTATCTTTTTGAAACCAAGGAATTGGAGTTAAACGTGTTAATTATATAAGGATTTCATGATTGATCTTGTTTTAAAAACCTGAAATTTAAATTAAATTTTGACCCCCGTGTCCCGGGGCATGGCCTGGGGTGGGGGACTTTTTTGTCACCGACGTGACAATTATAAGTTCTATTTTTTTGTTGAGTTAGTTTTTTAATAGCCCTTTGTATCTCGTCCCCCCCATTTTTTTTTATTTGTAATAAGGGCCCAAAATAAAAAAAAAGTAGCGGGGAGTAAAGTCGTCTCGTGTGACTGGCTCAGTAGCAGCGACTGTCATGTGGCGGGGAGTCGCTTTCTACTTGGCGGGAGTAAAGTTGCCTCGTTGGGCTGCGGGTTTAGTGTCTCTCGTAAATAGGGGTTTGGAATGTGCGGGTCCGAAAATAGTAAACATGCCATAACCCTGCCATTAAATTTTTTTGTGCCATTTTTTTTCTATCCCCAAACCATTTTTCATGTGCCATTTATTCCCTTTTTTTTTTTGGTGCCCCTTTTTTTTAGAGAAACCCTTTTGACTCGTAAAGCCAGTTGGGTTTTTTCCTGCTAAGCTCACTGAGACTAAAACTTTAGGTAAGGTTTTGGGTTTGCACCCACCATACACACCCCCTCCCCCTTGCTCTTGTAAAAATTTTTGAGCCTTGAGCCTTTACTCCCCCCAGTACGTGTCGAACGCTACGCCATGAGTTTTTCCACTGGGGCCAAGCGAGCAGTGTGTTTTTACTTTGTTTTGAACACGGGGGAATGGGTTTTCCCCGTGGGGCCCCCGTGTGTGGGGGGGGTGTGGTGTGTGTGGGAAAGGGGGAGGGCGTATTTTGGGATTTATGATTGGGTGAGCACCTGGGGGGGCACAGCTGACTATGGGGGGCACTAGTGAGCTGAACAAGCCCCTAAAGTGGGGGAGGGTTTTGGGGGGATGGGGGCTTACTTTCAAATTCCGTGCCCAAAAAACCCCACCCCTTGAAAATTTTTGGGATTTGACCAATATCAAAAGTTTATCTATGTGTATGGGCTAGGAAGGTTTTTGATTTTTTTTCTGGGGTGTGTGTTGAGCTGTAGGGATCATCCAGGGGGGGTGATGGGGAACGAATAAAAGCAGTATGACAAAAAATGAAAAACCAAAATTTACCAAATTTATACAAAATAGAAAAAAACATAAATTGGGTACGGGAAAAAAAGAAAAAAGCAGAAGTTTTAAAACACAGGGTAAAAAAAAAAAATTCCATGAGAAATGAGAAACCTCACTTTTCAAAAATTCTTCTGTTCCCCACAAACTTATCAAAAATTCTTCTTTAAAACAAGGGGTTTTAAAATCCCCTGCTTTAATTTACAACAAGCAAGATTACCTAATCTCTCATTGCTCATTGTATTTCTCCGTGTAGTTTTTATTAATTTCAAGCAGAGAAATTCTCTCTGCTGAAGTTTAGGCACAGGTTAAAAACTACAGAAATTTTGGCCAGTCTGTAGAACTCAAGAAATCCCTCTTCATTGCCCAAAAGAATTCTCACAAAATCAACATGTTTTGGGTTTTTCATTGTCATTTACTGCAGGCAGGGCGGCCCGCCGGGAGACAGGGACGGGACGCGTAGCAAATTCCCGGGCTGTGCTGGATTGTCTGGCTCTCAACACACTCGGGGCCCTGGTTGTGTGAGTCCAGGCCTTCCCCTATCAAGGGGAAGGGCCCTGGGCAAACCGGGGGTCCTTTTTCCGTTACTCACGTACCATAATTAAAATTCAAGGTCACTTAGGCAGGGGCGGACGAAGGGGGAACGCGTCACCACAGTTTACCTCACTCACCCACTGCCACTGTTTACTTTTCTCTCCTTAACACAGACCCCCTCAGTCACTGTCTCTTACCAGTCACTAACTCGGGAAAGTCCCGGGGCTGCAGGGGCGGGAAGCAGGTACAGACCGCTAAAAACGAGGAATGGCGGCGCGCGGGGTCCCAGCTTTCTCGTGGGGGTGGTGTGTCCTCGTCGTGAGTCGGCAGCTGTTCCCCTCATTGTATCTCCCTCCACACCCCACAGGCTGCCGCGGCGGCGTCCCCACCTCGCAAATAACCCCCCTCACATCTCGAACATTCTCGCCCTTGTAATAGTACATATTAGAAAATTAAACTAGAAAATTTTGGTTTTATATTTAACATTCAGTACCTGAAAGTAAAAGATGATACAAATCAGGGGGGGTGAGACGTGACTCAGGAGAGCCGGGTGGTAGCTGCCGTAGCGCGCAAGGCCACAAATGAGGGTCCTTATTTTGTGTTGTTATTCGTTCCAGAAAACGCGTAAAACACTAAAGAGGGGGACAGTCCAAATTAAATCCCAACACAAGGGCATTATAAAAAATTTTAAAGGGGAAAATGGTGAAATTTAGTTATTTCGTTGGGTTAAAAAGTGATCAATAGAAAGTAATGAATTTAACTCACCCAGAGGCATGTTTTTTTCTTTAAGCGAGGAAAAAATATTTATTGTTTTTTGGGGCGAGGGTTCAGTAAAATTTTTCAATCCCCAAACAGGCTCCCCATCCTCCCTATGGAACAGGGTTCCCACACCAAGGGCAGCCGTGGCCAGGGGGTGGGCACCTGGCGGCACCGGCTTCTGTGGGGGGGACGTGCCCCCCCATGCCGTAGCTAGCATGTGAAGGGGTGGTGGTGTGGCCGCCTTGTTGGCGCCTTCCCCTGGAAAAAGGGTTAATCACCCCGGCTCCGTTCAATATAAAGAAAAATGTACTTTACCCTTTTTAGACCCGTACAATTTGGTCACCCCCCGCAGGGGGGAAAAGAGGGGGGATGGGGGAGGGGAAAAGGGGGAGAGGAGGAAAGGGGGAGGAGAAAGGGGGAGGGGGAGGGAGGAGGGAAAGGGGAGGAGGAGGGGAGGAGGGGAGGGGAGATGAGATTTCAACATAAAATGTTTTTTATTAATTCTGTATTCTACAAGGAAAACCCGCGAAAATTTAGAGTACTAAAAACAAATTTAAAGAAAAAGCTCCCCACTTCAAAAAATAAGCGCTATCAAATGTGGCGCCCAATCGATACCAAAGACTGATCTTGAATTTTCCTCATTTACTTTTCATCATTGTGAGGGACTTGTTTAATTTTTTATGATTTTTCCCCCATTATCTAAATACCAAATCACGCCATTTGTAAAAAAATAAATAAATAAAAAAGAGATAGGATTTTTTTCAAAGACCCCAAAAAAACCCCGCCGCCACACCAATTTGTGTTAAAATTTTTCACGCTTGTCGTGTTGCTGCGGGCGTTTCCCCCAAAGTGCACATAAAACAAAAACCTAATCCCATATTTGAGCTCGGGTGTGAGATTATAGGAAAAACAAACGTCTACAGAGGGATACGTGAGAGGGGGGCTTGAGACTCGAGTGTTTAAAGTGAAATAGATAACTTCCTACCCTACTGCCCGTTCTTTTTATTTACCCCTCGTGAAACCCAATCTCAACCCTCTCGGTACTACTGTTCATGTATTAAAGCTTGTTATTTTTTATTGAGGGTTTTTATTCTGTTTACGAGTACATTTATAGTTTTTTTTTTAGTCCGTGATCGAGCGCCAAAGTTTCCCTTTTTGGCAGCAGAACGTGGTTGGGTACAAAGGCTGGTGACGCTAACTGAAAGGCTGCGGAGTACTGGAATCTGGGGCGATCCCCCAAGACATAACATACTAAAGAGGAACCCGGGCGCACAGGGAGGTACAGTACATACACTAGCCCCTACCGTCCCTTTCCTCACCGGGCATTGTAACAAACCAAAAGCCCGGCCCCCAACCCCTTTAGTCTTGCGCGACCCCGGGGGTGACTAAACTGCCATGCTTTTCTCATGGCCCCTCGCCACGACCCCGCCCCTCACTCACTACCCCCCCTCCCCCCTTTGGCCCTCTGGGGATGGGAGTGAAGGGCGGGACTCAAAACTTTCTGCCTTGCTTTAAAGAGATCTGTAGTGTAGGGTAGGTACAGTTTTGAAGGAAGGTTTTTTTTTTCCTTTGTATTGTTTAAAAACAAGGTAGACTAACACTGTTCTATACACATTTTTTTTTATATTTTAGAACAAATGTGCTCCTCTCTCCTCTCTCTCTCTCCTCTCTCTTTCTCTCTCTCTCTCTCTCCTCCCCTCTCTCCCTCTCTCTCTCTCTCTCTCATCAATGGTAACCCTTTTAAAAATTATCCCATTATCTCCGGAAAAAAAAAATTCCTTAAAGGGGTTGTTAAAATTATTGTAATTATTTTTTTTATTGTATAATACATATATTTAAAATAAAATGAAATATATATTATCAGAAAATGAGATATACACGGTAAACCTATGGTTACCTAAGGAGATTGCGGGGACAAAAAAATTGACTTTTGCTCTACTGGTATTTGTTTATTTTTTTTTCATGAGGGGGAATCATCATTTGAGAATTAATATATTTTCAAATTTTAACACACAACAACAACACAACACACACACACCCACACCACACCCAAAAACACACACAACACACCCAACACACCCACACCCAAAACCCCCCCCATACGCAAACCGCACCACACCCAAGCAAACACGCACACACACCAAGCAAACACGCACCACCACAATGCAAAAAAACGCCAAAAACCACGCAACCGCACCACACCCACGCCGCACACACGCCCCAAACACGACGCAACACACGCACGCAAACACCCCGCACGCAAAAACCCCCACACACACACCACACCCACAACACACGATACAATTTAAAAGATAATAGAGTTTTTTTGACCACAGCAGAACATTACACACAGACAACTTTCGTCATTTTACAACTGTAGTCCAAAAAAAATAAAATTAACTCAACCTGGCAAATAGTAACAAACTAAAATATAATGCTACCCGGAAAAAAACTCATCACTTTTACATCATTACTTTACACAATAATCGCGTCCAGTAATATTAAATGAATATCCCGGGCCATCAGTAATACACACTCAAGATACAGTGTAATATTTTACGGTCAATCTAGGGTAAATCTATTAAAAAACACCTTTCCATAAGGTTGAACTGGTTTTTGTTGGTATACTCCCTGACATGTTGGGTGTTACAGGGGCCGGGCTCACTTACCTGTTCCACCCTCCTTTAGTCTGCACTTGGCCCATAACACAGTCCTCACCCAAGGGTAAGCGCCCGCTACCTCCTATTCCACCTTCCGGTCTCACTGTTGCCAAATCCCCACCTGCCCAAAAACTTTGAAAACGACAGGCGATGCTTTTCATAAACCAAGTGTCTATCAGTGAAAATATTATAACATTAAAAGTGGGGTTTAAATTTTTTTATATGTCATCTTCTGTAAAATTACTTCTGAAATTCACGATTTTACACATTGCTTCTACAGTACAATCTCGATTTCACTGCCCCAAAAACCCCTTTTTAATCTCCGGTGCAGTGCCCATATTCATAGAAACTTCATTGAAAAACGTCGGGGGGTCATCTCAAATTGATCCCTTTTCCCAATTTTTGGAAAAACAAATGTTCCCAAGACCTTCCCAAATTTTTAGGGGTGGGAAACCCCCGTTCCCAAGTAACATATATCATTGCAATTTTGACCTTCGCCCCCCAAAAATTCTTTAAAACCCCAGTTAAACTTTTTTAGCATGGGTTTTAATCTGCCCCAAACCAGTTTCAGCACCATACGTAAGTGTTGACTTTAAATCTGCTCAAAAACAAGCTTTTTTACATAAATTTTTTAACATCATCTTTTTTTTTCTACACACGAACACTTTTTTAGTACTTGGATTTTTAACTTGGATGTAATTTGACAGCGGAAGTGTCGACCCCATCGCAGGTAAATGGCGGCCCAAAATCCCAATACGACTCACAAGGCGAACATTAAAACCGTCCTCCAAAGGGGTCACGTCGTCCGGCTGCCTTTTAAAACAAAAAAATTTTGTTTAGACTTTCACTATCATCCCCGTACTCTGAATATCTTGTAATAATGATAATTTTCTAAAATATTCCCCGTGACGTGGATAATAGTAACCCCGAAAATATCCTCATAAACAAAACGTGCACCCACTTCAGAACCCATCAAAACCATGCCCTTTTTTAATAGGCGTATTAAAAATTAACAAACACTAAAAAAAAAAAACGCAGGATGTTGGCGACCCTTGTTTTACCCCTAATCATAGTTTTCCAAAGCGGCTCCAATCCAACTTTTTTGTTAAAATCATGGCAACCATAGCCCGATATCATTTCTAGCCCATCCTAAAACGCCTCAACACACGGGAAAAATCATGTCCTTGTACTCTATCATGGCTTGCTTTAAGTCTATAAATTTACAAAAAGAGTAAGTTTCCTTTTCCGGCCATACACACAACAAGCGAGACCAACAATCTTTTTCAAAACTCCCCTATTCTTCTGTGCCCCGGCCTGTTCTCTAAACGGTTTTTAACCCAAGGAAAGTCCCGAACACAACACCATATCATATAATTTAGCTATACTGTTTGGCTAAATTTTTCCCCTGTAATTTCTCACATCTGCCTTTTTTGCCTTCTTAAAAAAGTGAACAGTTTTTTTTCTAAACCCCCCCTGAGGATATGTGCCAGAAGAAAATACAGGTTGAAAATATTTGTAAGTAAAATGATCCCTTGGGCAGGGAAAATCTTCAAAATTTGGGGGTAATCCATCGGGCCCCAAATTTATTGATTTTAACAATTTCTCTTTCCCGGGAAACCCCATTGGGGAAATTGGACCCCCAAAAACTGGTACAAAACATTTTTGCGAGTTCTTTTGAATGAGACTGGAAAAATTGGCGGATTAAAAGTTTCTTCATAAAACGCTTAAACTCATCATCGGAGGGGGGAAATGTTTTTCTCGGGGTTTTCCCCATCTCCCCCTTCCCCTTTATTGCTTTCACACATTGGGTTATCACTATCCTCTAACATCCCCTCCCCCCCACCATGGTTTTTATTTACCCAAGTGGTGTGAAACACCCTAATTACACTCACACTGATATAATATGGTTGTAAAGTTGTTTTCAGATCATTTAAAATTTTGAAATTTTGCAGGGGAAAAAATCATTTTCCCGATTTTTTTTAATAACTGGCCATTAATTATTTTTATTGAATAGGTTAACAAAACCCCCCTTTTACATGATTGCTGACTACGCAAAAACATGTCACCCAAGGGAAATGGCACGTTGTAAAGTTATCCAAATCCACACCTGCTACTGCCTACAGAACACACAAACCCACACGCACAACACATACACACGCACACATACACACCAAAAACCCCACATACCACGCACAATACACACCAAAAAACACACCATACACATAACACACACATACACACCACACCCCCTAAAACTCACACACACGCAACACCCCACCACACACACCACCCCCGCACACACAAACACCCCACACCACACAAGGTGCACCACGCACCCCACCACGCACACACACACACCAACACCACACAACAAACCCCCACCCCCCCACCACACCTTACCACCCACAAAACACAAAAACCCCCCCCCCCCACACACCACACACACACACACCCCCCACACAAACACAAACACACAACCAACAAAAACCCTACATTACATACAATAACACATAAAAACATACACCAAAAATGTACCCCCGCATTTTTTTCTAAGGTAAAACCCATGAAGCCTAAATATAACCTTGCATTTTGTGACTTGCAAAAGAATTTTAGATGTGAAACTTTTCCACTATATTCACCCCCTGCCCCCCCTAACGTATTGTAAAAAAATACATTTCGTTATTAAGTTTTTTAAAAAAAATTAGAGCCCCCCAAACCTTTTTTTTAAGATGTCATTTTTTCCCCGAAAAAAGGAGAGAGGTATCTAACGACGACCGTTCCCCATCCTCATTTGGTAGCACCACCTAACTAAATTTTTTTTTACGAGTTTGACAGGGAAGGGACCCCTCATTTTAATACTTGCAGAAACCTGCCAACGTGACCACTCATTTTCAAGGAAGAAAGTAACATAAAAAAAAATAAAAATGGGTTATCTTTTTGGAAAAAAAATGGAAAGATTTTTAATTTCATTACCTAATCAAAAATAACAGAACCACTTGAATTATTTTTTTTTGTTTTTTTTTCCCGGGGGGGTTTTGGGGGCACAGCCCTTTTTTTTTTACCAAAAAAAACTGTCCCCATCTTGCCTAACACTTCTCCCTCTTTAATATCTATTATATCAAAGGTTTTTTTTCCCAACCCCTTTTTTGTCTCATTCCCCTTTTCCAGTCACTTTTCCACCTGTGGCCCCCCTACAACGAAAAGGTTAAACCACAAAATTAATAGAAAAAATTTTTCTGCAAAAAAATTTGGGAAAAACTTCATGTAAAATGCCTTTTCACTGTTATGCTGAAATTTTTGCTGTTGGGCTATTTATATGAAAACAAAAACGCTTTTTATTTAGCAACTTTTTTTTATTTAAGTAAAAAAACATAAGAAAAATGTTGTTTTTTTGTTTTTTTATAGTTGGGGAGGGATTGTGCCCCAAAGCTATCCTTAAATAATTGGGCCCTTTTTTTGAGCTTGCAAGCACTGTATGAATAAAAGAATGAAAAAAAAACACATAACCAAACCATCATTTTTACGTTTTAAACAGCAAACTTTTTTAAAAAATTTTAGTAACAGAATAGATATTCCCCCCAAAATTTACAGACAAATCAAAAACAAATTTTTTCAAAAGGGTGGTTATCGCAAAAAGGGTAGGTTGAAGCAAAGGCAAAATAACTAAAACAACCAGTCACTTATTTTGGATATGATTCCGTTTGAAACACCAAAAGTTAAAAAAAGGAGTTTGATTTTAACACATTCTTGGCTTTTAAAGGGATTAATAATAAAACTCTTTTTTGCGTCTTCGAACATCCATCAAACCCCCGAATAAGAACGGATTTTTTGCTAAAACCCCGCATACATATAATCCGGTAATTTTGCACTTACTATTACCATGATAAAATAACGGTTTTTTTAATTTTCTCTCTAATATTATTATATTCCCCTATAATAAATTTTTTAAAAAAAAATTAATTCTTAAAATTTCTCCATGGCCCCCCTTGAAATTCTTCCCCCATGGCCCCCCTTGGGACCATGGCCCCCCCTGTTTTGGGAACCACTGATCTATTATTACTAAGAGCCCTAATTATGTCAGTCTGTCATTTCTGTTTGTTGTCTGAACCGGTTTTTTTTGACCCTATGGAGGTCGAATTTGAAAAAAAAAAAAAAAAACCCTTCAACGGGGGCATGCTCGAAAACTGGTGCAAAAGTTCCAAAAAATTCCCAAAAAAATTCCGACTCCATTAAAGTTATTTTTTTTAAGTATATATCCCCTTTTTCCATTATCGGAACCATTTTTTTGGGGTTTTCCCAAGAACAACATCCCCACCTGCAAATAAACATTGATTTCCGACATAAAGACTATGCCAAAATTCATTTAAAACTATTTCCGGAAAAAACAAAGTTTTGGCATCAAAAAACTTTGTTTTGCCAATAATAAAAAAGTACCATTCTTACTACGCCAATATTATATAATATAATAATATATATTAAATTATTAAATAAAAAAAATTAATAAAAAATTTTTTAAGTAAAAAAATTTTTTTTTGAAACCCAGTAAATTTTAAAAATTAAAACATATTTTAGCTTTGGAAAAATTTTTGACCTTTTCGGCCCCCGTTCGAATTTTTTCAACAAATTTCCCCCAAAACGAAAATGCATTCGAATTGTCCCCACCCTGTTCGAAAAAAAAAAATCTGACAATTGCAATGTGGGTTTCCCCGCGCACATTGTCGGAGTTTTCTGGGCATCTTCCCCTTTCCTCTGTGCCAGCCACTTTTGTCATCCCCGCCCCACTTTTGCCCGACACATTAAACCTCCGCCCCGAAGACCTTACCTTACAAAACCCCCAGATGACACCACTGTTGTGCTCTTTGCCCCCACCCCCTCCCCATGGGACCCCCCCCCTGTGAACGATACTGAAAAACTTACATTATACATTGCTACCCCAAAATGCGTTGCCAAAAATAATTCTGTGGCTATTTTTATTGTCGCCATAAAATTTTTATGACGTTTTTGTGCAGAGATGTTTAGCTCGGGAAAGAAATTTTAGTAAAAGGCAAGAAGAGGAGAGGCTTTCTTTGCACTTTTTTTTAATTACCTTATAGTTGCCGAGCTTTTCAAAACCCCAAAGGGACCACCTCCCCCATCTGGAGTGGGGGGTAGCGTTGCCCAAGAAAAACTCTTTTTGCTGACATTTCCCTGCGGCTCCCCGTGTGCACCCGTTTTTGCGTTTTACTTACTAATCGAAACCTAAGTATACCACAGGGGCGGATTTGGGCCATAGGGCACACCGGGATGTGTCCCGGTGGGGGGAAGGGGCTGAGTCCCGGCCGGGC
>JACEEZ010024749.1:0-15000 GCA_016584305.1 Chionoecetes opilio
GTTTTTTTTTTTAAAAATTTTAGACCATCCATCAGTATTTTCCGAGATTTCAAGTTATTAAAAGCTTCCAGATATCATACTCCTTAAAACCCAATCTTTTTGTACATATAAATCATACATCTTTACTTAGCCCTGGCTTTAGGCATACCCTACAATGTAACCGAGACCACATGATTTACTTTTATACCTTTTTTGAGGAAACACATGCACAAAGAGTATTTGTCAAGAGGAACCTAAAAGCTGAAAAACTTACCAGACATTTATTACTGTTTGAAAACTTAAAATCTTTCAAACCGTAAATTGATAAAAAGCAATTGTCTTGACAAAATACAATGAAAATTTATAAACTCTTTACAACATAAATTCAAAATTGTTTTTTTTTTTTATGGTTATTAAGATTTTTTTTTTTTTTTTATGCATTTAAAATGATTGGTTTACTATTTAACTTCCATATTACCCATCCATAAAATGTTATATTTTCAAAATGCCTGACCAGTCCCTTGCTATGTTATTATGTATTATAGTTTCAGGCCTATAAAAGTTTCGCTTATTGACCTGCTTTATCACTAATGTAATATGTTCATATGTACAAAACTACATGCCAAAAAAAATACAAATATCAATCTCTCTCTCTTCGTCTCTCTCTCTCTCTTTCTCTTCTCTCTCTCTCTCTCTCTCTCTCTCTCCTCTCTCTTCTCTCTCTTCTCACATATTCTTATCTAACAAAACTGATCCTATTTCCCCCTTTATCCTTATGCTTGCTGCCTGGTATTGTGTTATTCCTGAACACACTCCTACATAACACACACATACACTACCCTACATACACATCACAATACACCCCTCCTACACACACACAACACTCACTCCTACACACAACAGATTCCTAACACACAGCAATACGGGAACAACGTCCATTTGTTTTCGTTTCCCGACTGTATGACGCGTGTCTACATGAGGCTTCATCCCTGCGCGCGTGGCCAGTGGTGGGAGGTCACAGTGGGTTTAGTGTTCAGCAAAGAGAGTTGCCATGGTGGTTGTGTGGTGGTGTGGTGTGGGTGTGTGGTGTTGTGTGTGTGGGGTGTGTGGTGTGTGTGGGGAATGTGGCGTGGAGAGGGAGGAGAAAAGAGAGGAGGGGAAAAGGAGAGAGAGAGAGAGAAGAGAGAGAGAGAGAGGAGGAGAGAGAGAGAGACGAGAGAGAGAGAGAGAAGAGAGAGAGAGATGGAGAGAGGAGAGAGAGAGAGAGAGGGGAGAGAGATAGAGAAGAGATAGCAATAAGCCTAAAGTGTCTAGGGTTAAATGTGTTGCATAGGTGGACGTGTATTAATAAACGTTAGCAGTGTTGCATAAACCCCGTCAGGAGTGACGGGTTTATCACGGGACAACATCATGGGTGTGTCAGTGTGACAAAGACAAACTTTTGTTTCCCTTTGTTTTTCTTTTTTTTTTCTTCTTCTTTTATGTAATTGCTACTGACGTTCTAGATACACTTGTTTGTAAACTACAGAGATGCTGCCCGAATAGCCGTATGGCTTCGTATGGGCTGCTTACACAAATTATGTTATATAACTTTATTAACGTATGTATTATGGAAAGCATATTAAAGTGTTTAAAGTGTTTAAAAGTGTTTCAAGTGTGTCAGGGTGTGTAGTGTGTGTGTGGTGTGTTGGTGTGTGTGTGTGTGGTGTGTGTGTGTGGTGTGTGTGTTGGGTGTGTGTTGTGGTGTGTGTGTGGGGTCAGGTTTTTTGTGTGTGTGTGTGTGTGTACGGTGTGTGTGTGTGTATGTGTGTGTCAGGGTGTGTGTGTGTGTGTGTGTGTGTGTGTGTGGTGTGTGATAGCAGAGAGGGGACTAGGAATGAAGTGCGTGAATAGGGAAGTGAAGTCATAATGGTAATAATAAAAGTAATGATATTAATGATGGTAACAGTAATAATGATATAGTGATGCAGATTTTAGTGGGTAAGAATTGCTCAGCTAAATGTTCAGATAGTCACAGACTCATGAAGTGTCTGCTCAGCTGTAGTAGCCGCTCGGTGCCACTGTTTCTTTGTTTGCACATGAAACAAAACGTCAGCAAGTGTTGAGGTAAGATTCACGAGATAGAAGTTTGTGCTTGTCCTGTGTTGACTGTTGCCTCAGTCCCGAGGCTGGAGGTCCAGGGCCTCGTGCAGCAGGGCGGGGACCTCGTCCAGGGAGGAGGTGGGTTAAGCCTCACCTGAGGTCGGTGAGGTAGTCCGTGTCGGGATATCTCCAGGGCCGTGGCCACCACGTCCATGACGTCAGACTCCTGCTGGGGGGGGTCCTTTGCCCCTCTTGGCCAGACCGAAGTCCAGCAGAAAGGCCCCGCACCTCCCCCGCCTTGGAGAGGTGTGCGCCAAACACGTTCCTCTCGTGGATGTCCCGGGGGTGATCCCCCTGGCGTGGAGGCGCCGCACCACGCCGCACACCTGCACGAGGGCCAACAGGCAGGAGCGCACCTCCCCCGCCCCAGACACTCCTCCAGGGTGTCCCCCGGGACAGCTGCATCACCAGGCAGGGGGGAGGGGAGTCGGTGGTCCCCCCGTAAAGGTGGGGCACGCCAGCCTCGCCCCTCCACCTCCCGCAGCACCGCCGCCTCCTCGCAGGTCTTCTCAATCAGCTCGGGCCGTCCAAGGGCTCCTTCACGGCCACAGGACAATCTCGTCTTGGAGAGTGCCAGCCCCCCCCCCTGTACACTATGCCGTACTAGCCTTCCCCAGGACCTTGCCCTTTTCACGTGCTTCCTCTTGATGGTGGGGATATCCTTTACTGGGCACTGCTGAGTCTAAAGCTCCTCCACTTGCACTTCTCCAGATATTCTCTGAGTTGTGTGAGTTGCTCTAACCATCCACAGGCCTTCGTTAGAGGCACCTCAAAATGGGAACAGGTTGAAGTTAAGACGTAGGCGAACATGACCTTATAAGGGGTGGGTTTCCTTATCCAATGTGAAGTTATTTCTTCCTAACCCCAAACCTCCACTTAACTCCAATGTGTCACCACCTGCACGGGGGCACAGTCATTGGTCCAAGGAGGATCTACCACTAATGTATTAACTCATCCACAAATAGCATTATTGCATGACCCCTTTTCTTGTGTTCCAAGCTTCCGCGTTCTGCCATGTGTGTGTGGGGTGTGTGTGTGTGTGTGTGTTTTGTGTGTGTTGCACGTTGTTCCTAGAGGTGAAGTGTTGCGTGCGTCGATGATTTGTGTTTCGTACAGGTAAGTGTGTTACTATGCATGATTTATCTGATTATTGGAATCTCCTCTCTCTCTCTCTCTCCCCCTCTCTCTCTCTCTCCTTTTCCCCCCCCACGTTTCACCTCTTTCCCCCAAAAACAACACAAGAGCAGGTACGCTTATCTCCTTATAACAAAATCTCTTACATTACAGTACACCTAAACCTTTCTTATACATGGCAGTCTTGATTCTAATATTGCATGGAAAGGATTCAGTTTATTAAAAAAACCTCGACCCAGAAACAAGTCGAGTCTTTCTTAGGGGGGAAACCCAAAAAGGTCCCCACGTCGAGCCACTTACAAGGCGACAACATTTTTTTCTTCTTTTTACATCACAAAAGGGACTGGCAAGGCAAAAAAAAAAAAAGTTCACAAAAACCCGCTAGATGCAGTCCCTATATGGGAAGACGAAGAGAATTATAGAAAGGGAGGTGGGCCAATTTAGGTCGGGAGTTGCTTGTCACCCCGTCCTAAAGAAATATAAGTCATAGGAAGGTGAAAAATAGAAAAAAAAAAAAAGTGAAATAGACATGAAATAGTGTCTTGATTTTGTCTTCTAACCCTTTCTCCTTTAGTGAAATCTGCAGCTTTTCCTGGTCGATATTTGTTTCCAGTCTGTGGGCATATTACTTCTTTCTCCATTAAAAAACCAGATGTCCAAGATTAATGGTTACATTCTTCTTTCTTTTCCTTGCTACCTTTCTGGATCATATTTTTTGCTTCTATGCCTAGCCTCTGTGGGGCCGTGATACCACTTGTTGTGGGCCCTCTACTTTTTTTTTTTTTTTTTTTTTTTTTTTTTTTTTTTTTTTTTTTTTTTTTTTTTTTTTTTTTTTTAACTTTTCGCTATTTGACTGTGTATATTTTCTATAGGACTCTTCAAATTTTTTATATTGACTCTTACAACTTTTTCCATATGGATCTTACAATTTTTTTTAGTGACTCTTACACTTTTTTACATTGACTCTTACAACTTTTTCTATTTTTGATCTTACAACTTTTTTCTATAGTGACTCTTACAAATTTTTCTATATTGACTCTTACAACTTTTTCATATGACTTTACAACTTTTTTATTGACTCTTAAACTTTTTCTAATTGACTCTTACAACTTTTTCTATATTGATCTTACAATTTTTCTATTTTGACTCTTACAACTTTTTCTATATTGACTCTTACAACTTTTTTCTATTTTTACTCTTACAACTTTTTCTATATTGACTCTTACAAACTTTTTCTATATTGACTTACAACTTTTCTATATTGACTTCTTACAACTTTTTCTATATTGACTCTACAACTTTTTTCTATATTGACTTTACAAATTTTTCTAATGACTCTTACAATTTTTCTATATTATTGTCTTAACAAACTTTTTCTTATGACTCTTACAACTTTTTCTATAGACTCTTACAACTTTTTTCTATATTGACATCAGCAACATTTGTGTCTGATATTTGGATTTTCCAAATCTTTAAAATTACTTCTTTTTTCATCGACTCGTTCTAGATTAATGGTTTCATTTACTTTTCAATTTTTTTCGACTTAACTCTTTGATATTTTCTATTTGCTGCAAAAGTATAATCTTAGCCATTCGTCTTGTTTTCCTGTGTTAAAATTTTTACTAAGCTCTTAAGATTTCTGATTATGTTGATATTTCTCGTTTTATTTTAATGCATAAAATTCCGGTTAGCTCTTTTCTTGCTCACCACATAACAAGGTTTTTCTCTAATATTCTGGAATAAAAAACTAAGTAAATTTGACTTTCAGGGCCACAGATGGTATATATATTTTTACTGGAAAATATATGAAGTCCATATTCTGTAACATTTTAATTTTATGAAAAAAAGGCAGGCTTAGAAAATTTATCCGTAAACCCTGCCAGATTACTCTTTCTGGAATAAAAGGTTAGGAGAAAACTATGGTGTGTGTGAGAGAGGGGCAGAGAGAGAGAGGGAGAGAGAGAGGAAGAGGAGAGGAGATGAGAGACAGGGAGAGAGGAGAGAGACTGAGAGACGAAGAGAGAGAAGGAAAAGAAGAGAGAGAGAGCGAGATGCGAGAGAGAGAAAAATTGGGGGAGAGAAGAGAGAGGAGAGAGAGGAGAGAGGGGGAGGGGAAAAGAAATGGGGGAGAAGAGAAGCCAGAAAAAAAAACCAAGAGTAAGCAAAAGGGAAAAATCGCACCAAGTCCGCCCAAATTTCAAACCGGGTTTTTTTGAGTCGTCGTGCCTTGGTTGGGCAGGAGATGCGAGATAAGGATTTAAGGGCGGCGGCCCCTATTTGTCCTCCTCCCTGCACACACGAGTCGGGGAGTCGGCCATATTGCTACACCCTCAGCCTCTAAAACTTTCTTAATTAGTCTTCAGGGAGGAAAGTTCTGTCACTCTTTTGTTTTCACTTTGCAAGAAATGGAGCAGAGAGGGGAGACAGATATAAAGATGCCATTAGTAAAAAATGATAAGATAGAAAAAGTTGTTGGAAGGAAGAGAGTTAATAAAGCGACATGAAAAGGTTATTAAGATTATGGAGGAAATATGGAAGGAAGGAAGGAAGGAAGGAAGGGAAAGGGAAAGGGAAAGGAATTGATGGAAGGAAGGAAGGGGAAAGGGAAAGGAAAGGAAGGAAAGGAAGGATGGATGGATGGATGGAAGGAAGGAAGGAAAGAAAGGGAAAGGGAAAGGGAAAGGAAGAAGAAAGGAAGGAAGGAAGGAAGGAAGGCAGGAAGGCAGGAAGGAAGGAAGGAAGGAAGGAAGGAATGGACGGATGGATGGAAGGAAGGAAGAAAGGAAGGAAGGAAGGAAGGAAGGAAGGAAGGAAGGAAGGCAGGAAAAGGGAAAGGAGGAAGGAAGGAATGGACGGATGGATGGAAGGACGAATGGATGGAAGGAAGGAAGGATGGAAGAAAGTAAGAAAGGAAGGAAGGAAGGAATAGACGGATGGATGGAAGGAAGGAAGGAAGGGATGGACGGATGGATGGATGGAAGGAAGGAAGGAAGGAAGGAAGGAAGGAAAGATGGATGGCAGGAAGGAAGGAAGGAAGGAAGGAAGGAAGGAAGGAAGGAAGGAAGGAAGGAAGGAAGGCAATGCACATAAACACAAAACAAGAATTACACACAAAACGAACGTTACTAAACAAACACATTTCATAATCGTAACAATAGCAGAAAATTAATCGATTCAATACCAAACATATCAATCCTTTCATCAAATAAACCTGAAAACATTACAAAAAATATAGCAAAAGTAAACTAAAGCCACGAAAACTAATATGTAAACATAGAATTATAGAGATAGTTCGTAAATATAGATTAAATAGAGCTAAAGTAATAATAATAAAACTAAAGTAAACTGAAATCAACAAGTGATCAAAAATATAAATAGTCATTATTATATCATCGGAAATACCAAGAATCTGAATGCTGCAAAACATGAACCCAAGGCAGCAGATGTTACCGTCCAATTATAGGTTTGATGATTAGAATAAAGGTAATTACTAGACAACTTCATGGTGATTAGGTCAACTGGTGTTTAGGTCAACAAGGCAGTCATTAAGCTCACGTGAAGGTCGTTGACTCCCTAATGAAGACGAAGAGGCGAGTGACGACCCTCCTTGTTTCGACTCCCGAGGCTAATTTTGGAGAGAGAGAGAGAGAGAGAGAGAGGAGAGCGAGGAGAGAGAGAAGAGAGAGAGACGACGAGAGAGAGAGAGGGGAGAGAGAGGGGAGAGGGGAGAGGAGAGAGAGAGAGAGAGAGAGAGAGAGAAGAGAGAGAGAGGGGAGAGAGAGAGAGAGAGAGAGAGAGACGGAACCCATAGGCAGCTATTAGACACGGACAAAAAACTGAGAGAGAGAGAGAGAGAGAGAGAGAGAGAGAAGAGGGGAGAGAGAGAGAGAGGGAGAGAGAGAGAGGAGAGAGAGACGAGAAAGGAGACGAGAGAGAGAGGAGAGGGGAGAGAGAGAGAGAGGAGAGAGAGAGATGGGGAGAGAGAGAGAGAGAGAGAGAGAGAGGAGAGAAAAAAAAAGAGAGAGAGAGAGAGATCCCTATTTAACAGTCATACAAACATCCGTTCCATCCAAATTCCACGCCACCAACACCCCATACCACCGCCACACACCACACTCCCACACACCGCACCACACCACACTCCCACTACCACGCAACACCACCCACTCCCACTACCACGCCCCCACCACACCATTCCACTACCACCGCCACCACCACAGCCACCACCACTCACTCCACTACCACCGCCACGCCACACACCACCAATCCACTACCACGCCACCACCACCACCGCCACACACCCCCACCCAACTACAACGCACCACCCCCACACCACCCACTCCATACCACGTCACACCACCCCACTCCACTACCACCGCCACCACCACCCACCCCCACTCCCCTCCCACCACTCCCCCTCCCACCACCACCACACCACCGCGCCCCAAGAGGTCATCAGAGGAGTAAGGTGTAATGAGAGGCCCGTCGAGTTAATTCCAGGCTCCCGGCGAGGGATCAGGAGTCTCGGAGGGTATTGGAGAGGGGAAAAGGGGAGAGAGAGAAGAGGAGAGAGAGAGAGAGAGAAGAGAGAGGAAGGAGAGAGGAAGAGAGACGAGAGAGGAAAGAGAGAGTGGGGGGGGTGTGTGTGTGTATGATGTTCTTTGGGCTATCTATCATCTTGTATTTTTTCTATATTATTGACAGTATTTGAATTTAGTATTCTGTCTGTTATACTTTCTTCTTAGTGTTTAGTGTTTCAACTACTCTCTCTCTCTCTCTCTCTCTCTCTCTCTCTCTCTCTCTCTCTCTCTCTCTCTCTCTCTCTCTCTCTCTCTCTCTTCCCCTCTCTCTCTCTCTCTCTCTCTTCTCTCTCTCTCTCTCACTTCACATTAGACTCCGAAAAATAATATGTTGGAATGGTCTATGCAACGTTAAGCTTGGTGTTCATGTCCAGGGTATAATTATCGGAAGGTTAAATTTCCGTCATTCTCGATACAGATTATGCTCGGTAGACAGGTTAGTCGCCCCACCACAACCACCACCACTAACAACAACTAATATTACTCCAGACTAAAACTTCACGGGTTAGAAGGAATTTTACTTAAACAAAGAATAGAAAGCCTGGAAATGCAATAATAAATAACTCATTATTAATAATGTTTGCCACGTTCTTTTTAACCATTTAATGTACAAGGTATCCGAAGCTACAGTCCTGCTATGTAATCAGACACATTGTATAGAATAGAATTTTAAAAATGTAAAAAATTATTCATGACGTTTTGAACACTTATACCTAAGAAATGCATATTTCCTGTCCATGCCTGTCCTGCCTGCCTCCCACGGCTGGTCACTACGTATATAGATAGATAGATAGATAGCTACATAGATAGATAGATAGATAGATACTTATTGACCACAACATTAAAAATTACACATAATATCATTGACAAATAGACAAAAAACATAATGTCGAAAAATGAAACTTTCTCACAAATTTGAGTAACAATCTGCAGTCCAACAAAGACAACTCCAAAAACTACAAAACACACAAAATTCCATAAACTACAAAACACACAAAATTCAACAAGCAGGTCTACTACATATTGACATGATCAAAATTACAGACAAGATCATCATGTTCCCTCTAGTCACAGTGTTTTTAAGTACTTGCGTCCCTTTAAAGACAAAAAAAAAAAATATCATCGGAAAAGAATATGCATTTCTTAGGTATGAGTGTTCAAAATTTCATGAATCATTTTTTTTTTTTTTTTTCATTCTATACAATCTGTCTTGAGTACGTAGCAGGACTGTAGCTACGGACACCTTGAACATTAAGTGGTTAAAAAGAACGTGTCAATTTTTTTTTATTATTGCATTTCCAGGCTTTCTATTCTTTGTTTAAGTAAAATTCCTTCTAATCCGTGAAGTTTTAGTCTGAAGTAATAGTAGTTGTTGTTAGTGGCGGTGGTGGTGGTGATGGTTGTGGTGATGGTGGTGATTGTGGTGATGGTGGTGATGGTGATGGTGGTGATTGTGGTGATTGTGGCGGTAGTGGTGATGGTGGTGATTGTGGCGGTAGTAGTGATGGTGGTGGTGATTGTGGCGGTAGTGATAGTGGTGATGATTGTGGCGGTAGTGATGGTGGTGGTGATTGTTGTGGTAGTGGTGGTGATTGTTGTGGTGGTGATGGTGATGATGTTGATTCAAAATTTCTCAGCGTGAATCACCTCCAAACAAAATCATGAATAACAGTGTTCGTCCTCGTTCCCTCACCACCCAATCCGCCCCTGTGTCCCAACCTCATCGCCTGCCTCGCCCATCTCCCATCCCTCACACCACTCATCTCCCCTCTCCCATCCCCCACACCCCCTCATCTCCCCTCTCCCACCCCTCATCTCCCTTCTCCCCCCTCTCCCATCCCTCACGCCCCCTCTCCAATCCCCCAAACCGCTCATCCCCCCTCCCATCCCTCACACCCTTCATCTCCCCTCGACCCCTCTCCCATCCCCCACACTGCTCATCTCCCCCCTCCCATCCCTCACCCCTCCTCATCTCCCCTCTCCCCTTCCTCACGCCCCCTAGCCCACCCCTCACGCCCCCGCTCCCTAATGCCCCGCGTCATCACCCCCGCCTCCCACTCCATCACCCGCCTCAGATTGCCCCGTGATTTTTGGCAGCCGGTGCGCGACCCATCGAGACCATACACGCGGGATATGAACACAGAGGCGCCGAGGGACCGCGATTTACCGCTTCCGAATCGCAAATTAAACAGCTGACGGTTGTAAACAAGAGGACTCAGAATACTAATTACCGGGAGCGTGTTTTAGGGCGGGTGTTTGTCATTGCAATGGCTCGATACACGGACTCTCTAATGGGCTTCACGTCGTCAGGGGGGCAGTTAGCCGGCCAGGTATGAGGACGGAGTGGGAAAGGTCAGGTCATGCCTGGGCGGGTGAGGTCATCAGACTGGTCCATTAGGAAGAGAGATTTTCAGCTTAATGAAGACGAGACACCTAACGATAAAACTATACTGAATCAATACGAGGCCAACGAGAAGAGAGATTTTCAGACCGATGAAGACCAAAGAATCTACTACCTAATACCCATATATAATAGTATCTGGTATTTTGATGAAGACTTGAAGCAACCATACTGACGACATACACTGATACAACTATACTGAATGGATACGTACACTAATCCCCTACTTCTCATTACGTATACGTGATTACCCTGAAATAAGAATGAATAAAGAAGTTAATATAGTTTTCGCCTTTAAGTGTTTGCATGTGGGGTGGTTAATGGTTATGGAACATTTTGAGCAGTTAATGACATAAGTAGTCATGGAGTTAAGATAAGAAACCACCCAACACATGCCATCCACAAACTGTTTATAGATAATACATATTACTAACGAGGAAATATTGGTATTGAAAAATATGCAGCTTGGAGTAAGAAATGTATCCAAATGAAAGAATAAAATTACAACCTTAAAGCAGGACTACTAAGACCTCATACTCGTAAAGACAAGCAGGTGTATGAACCAGATATTAATTATTTTTTACATGACAAAGGACTGGCCAAGGGCAAAGAAGAAGAAAAGTAACAAAAAAGCCGCTAGCTGCCAGTCCCTATTAAGAAGACAGTAAGAAAATAATTACAATGGCACACCTTGATGTTTAGGGACTACACAAGAAACACAAGAGAACCCTATATACTCTAGTGCGGTGTTAAATGTAAAGGTAAACAGACATTGCATCTCTCTCTCTCTCTCTCTCTCTCTCTCTCTCTCTCTCTCTCTCTCTCTCTCTCTCTCTCTCTCTCTCTCTCTCTCTCTCTCTCTCTCTCTCTCTCTCTCCATCTTGTTATCCTTGCTCCCTTTCATTATGATACGCCAGCTCATCCAAGACACCAAGAGAGAGAGAGAGAGAGAGAGAGAGAGAGAGAGAGAGAGAGAGAGAGAGAGAGAGAGAGAGAGAGAGAGAGAGAGAGAGAGAGAGAGAGATAGTGTGTGTGTGTGTGTGTGTGAACAAATATTTTAGTGAATGTAAATTTTCTCACTTTTATGTAAGATTTAAGTCCAATTTTTATACTGCTTTTTTATTTATTTATATATATTTTTTTTTTGGAATATGTACAAAAGTTTAGGTTTGCAAGTTGTGTGAATGGTTTGTCAGCAATAAACATCGTGTTGTGCCATCCTTGCCTTGTGTTTGGAGGAAAATATATAAATGGAAAAATATATCTTGGACTAAAACTAAAACTATGAAAAAAAGGAAATGAGTTGTTCTGGTCACAATTTTTTTTTTTCTCTCTCTCTCTTAAAATAGTATATATTTAGACCTTGGTATGAGTTGACTGGGCGCGGTTCTGGAGAGCCTGAGCTCGGTGTGACATGGTCGAGGCGTGAACGTGAGTTCATGATAGTTGTACTTCATACGGAAACTCTCCAAGGCAAGCGACATAACGTGTGGACGATTAGTACTAAAGTGTGTGTGTGTGTGTGTGTGTGTGTTGTGTGGTGTGTGTGTGTGTGCGTGTGCGGGGTGGTAGTGCTGTGGAGTGTGTGTGTGTGTGTGTGGTGTGTGTGTGTGCCGTTGTGTTGTGTTGTGTGTGTGTGTGTTTGTGTGTGTTTGAGAGAGAGAGAGAGAGAGAGAGAGAGAGAGAGAGAGAGGAGAGAGCGAGAGAGAGAGAAAGAGGAGATTCGGAGCCCCGGAGAGGGGGAGGGGGGAGAGAGAGAGAGAGAGAAGATAGAGAGAGAGAAGAGAGAAGACGAAGGAGACGAGAGAGAGAGATGAGAGAGAAGAGAGATGAGAGAGACATGAAGAGAGGAGATGTGAGAGAGAGATGGAAAGAGAGAGATACTTGATAGTTTATTTGGGCTTGGTGTAATACCAATATTGCTCATAAATCAATCATACAGTGTTATAAGCCACGGTCCATTAAAGCCAGAAGCTCTTTATGGACCTATTTGTTCTTTTTGCTATGATAATTTCGTGTCTTCGTGGGACTAAAGTGGGACCTTATTGATATTATAAATTGACATACCTAATAACTTTTAAGTAAGAAAAGAGATATTCAATACCTGTAATAATAATAATAATAATAATACTAAAAAAAAATAAAAAAAAACACTAATAATGTAATGAAGAAAAAAATGTGGTTAGGTAAAAATAATAATAGATCAATAATTAATAACTATGATAAATAGTGATAATAATCAAAAAATATAATAGCAATAATGGTAGAAAAGAAGACAATAATGATCACTAATATTAAGTAGTGATAAAAATGATATCGATAATAGCAATGATGAGAAAAAGTGTGGTGGTGGTGGGTGGTGGTGGTGGGGTGGGTGGTGGCGATGGGGTGTGGCTGGTGGGTGGTGGTGGGGGTGGTGGTGGGGGTGGGGGTGGGAGTGGTTGGTGGTGGGGGTGGGGGTGGGGGTGGGCGGTGGGGGTGGTGGTGAGTTGGGAGGGTGGGGGCGTGGGGGTGGGGTGGTGGGGGTTTGGTGGTGGTGGTGGTCGGTGGTGGTGGTGGTGGTGGTGGGGGTGGTGGTGGTGCGTGTGGGGGTGGGGGTGGTGGTTGGTGGTGATCGTTAGGCGATGAGATTAAGGAGAAGATTGATGAAGGGATGATGAAGAGAGGGATGAAATAGGAAAAAAGAAAGAGGTAAAAAGAGGAGAGGAAGAAAGTGATGTAATGGTGTTGGTGGTAATAGGGATTCGTGGTGGTAGTTTTAATAACGGTGGAAGGAAAGCAGATTGGTTGGTGTGTGTGTGTGCGTGTTTGCCGTGTGCGTGTTGTGCGTGTGTGTGTGTGGGTGTGTGCGTGCGTGGTTGTGTTGCGTGTGCTGCCTCCGTCGATTTGTGCGTGTGCATGTCTGTGTGTGTGTGTGGTGTGTGTGTGTGTGTGGTTGGTGTGTGTGTGTGTTGTGTGTGTGTTGGTGTGTGTTTGTTGTGTGTGTGTGTGTGTGTCCGTGTTGTGTGTGTGTGCGTTTGTGTGTGGTTGTAAGGATGACTAAAGCTTCTGGGTAGATTGGATACTATAAGGCTGTAATTATTGTTAAACGTGGTATTCAATTTAACTGTTGGTAGAATTGTTGTTGTTGTGTTGGTGTTATAGCGGAAACAACAGTAGTAGTTGGTAGTAGTAGTTGTAGTGGTGGTGTGATGGTGACTGGTGGGTGGTTATTGGTCGGTGGTAGTAGTGTGGTGTATGATAGCAATAGTAGAGCTAGGGTGGTGGTGGTAGTTAGTAGTAGTTAGTAGTAGTAGTAGTAGTAGTAGTGTAGTAGTAGTAGTAGTAGTAGTAGTAGTTAGTAGTGGTAGTAGTAGTAGTAGTAGTAGTAGTAGTAGTAGTAGTTTAGTAGTAGTTTTTTCGTAGTAGTAGTTAGTAGTAGCAGTAGTAGTAGTAGTAGTATAGTAGGATAGGGGTTTTAAAAAAGTAGTAGTAGTAGTAATGTAGTAGTAGTAGTAGTAGTCAGTAGATAGTAGTAGTAGTAGTAGTAAGTAGTAGTAGTGCCACTACTATTACAACAGAGGACCCGTTACTCGTAGTAAATGGTGTAATAAAATCATGTAAACCTTTTCCAAATATTCCACATTATTCACTCGCAAAAGAAACCAGTTTATCATTTTCACAATTGTTAGATTTCGGGATTAACTGCTATTTCTGTTTAAAAAAATCTATCATTATCTCTCTCAGAATACATTAGCATCGAATTAAGCAAAACGCTCACTAAAAAGCTTAAGTTGGCAGATAGATTTAGACTTAAAATGAGATACTTTTTGCTATCCCCCTAAACTATTTGTTTAATGCAAGAAAAAAGAACGGAGCATGTTTTCCTTGCATAAAACCAAAGCATAATTTCCACCTCGACATTTCTCTCGTTCTCGTTTGCATCGCGCGAAATCATCCCTGGAAATGTTATTCAAGTTATCATAAAGCCAACAACCATGGTTCCACGGATAAAATTTGCGCTTAAGCTAAGGGATAAAAATTATCTGCAACGACAGGAATTTAGTTATGAATAAACGGACCAAAAATAAAATGCCTATTAACATTTTATCTGCCTTAATTCTACACGCAGCAGCTGCACATTCCTGAATTCTTAAGTTTTGTGTTATTCTGTACGCTTGTAGGTCTTAACATTACATAGTACTGCAGCATTAATATTTTACATAGACAGTATACGATGCAGGGTATGGATATTGATCTATGGAAGAGTATTTTTGATAGTTATTAATATTGTGTTTTTAGAGTTCGTGGATCAAAAAAACATTAGAGAGAGAGAGAGAGAGGAGGAGAGAGAGAGAGAAGAGAGAGAGAGAGGAGAGAGAGGAGAGATGAGAGGAGAGAGAGAGGAGAAAGAGAGAGAGAGGAGAAGAGAGAGAGGAGAGGAGAGAGAGAGGAGAGAGAAGAGAGAGAGAATGGAGAGAGAGAGAGAGAGAGAGAGAGAGAAGAGAGAGAGAGAGAGAGAGAAGAGAGAGCAGAGAGAGAGAGAGAGAGAGATCCTAGACCACACATATAGTTCACATATACTTCCAAATACTGCAGGTTTTTTTTAATACAAATAGCAGTTTATTCAGATAAACAAAAAAAATTCTTTTGTGAAAATAATACAAATGTTTCTTTTGCTTCGGTGAAAATATGAATAATAAAAAGAGAAAAGTTTCATGGATTATTATTACACAGTCTTATTCTAGGCCTGTAGTAAAACATATTCCTAGTAAAATCATTCAA
>JACEEZ010024749.1:20000-40000 GCA_016584305.1 Chionoecetes opilio
CATTCTTGAATTCTTAAGTTTTGTGTTATTTCTTTACGATTGTACGCTCTTAACATTACATATTAATTCAACTTTAATATTTACATTATACATGTTGAAGTTCCCAAACTCGGCAACCTCGGGACCAGCGCCGAGCCGAGTAATGGAATTTTCCGGCTTTTAGAACGTAGATATATTAAGGGGAAAAAAAGCATGAAAATCACATTAAAAAAATCCAACTTCTTCAAAAGGTAAATTTTCTCAGAAATAGTTAACACATTGTTCTTCCTTTTCTTTTCACTTCCACCAGTAGGTGTTCCTGGACGTTTGGGAGCCATAATACCAATAACAGACCTGTAGAAGTACATCAAATAACAGTGTACACAACTCTACAGTCACAACACCACTGAACAATAACAACAAACAAATCGGCGGGAGAAACCCAGCGGCCTAGTGTGGTGGCACCCAGCGGCCGACCCGGCAACTACGCGCCGGGTTTTGGGTGTTCTGCCGGGTTTTGGAAAATCCGGAACCATAGCCGAGTTTTGGGTGTTGCCGGGTCTTGGGATGCCGAGTTTGGGAACTTCAACCTGTACAGTATACGATGTAGGTATGATTTATTGATCTATGGAATATATTTTGAGTTATTAATATTGTGGAGAGTTCGGAGATCCAAAACATTAGAGAGAGAGAGAGAGAGAGAGAGAGAGAGAGAGAGAGAGAGAGAGAGAGAGAGAGAGAGAGAGAGAGAGAGAGAGAGAGAGAGAGAGGAGGGAGAGAGAGAGAGAGAGAGAGAGAGAGAGACGAGGAGAGAGGAGAGAGATGAGAGAGAGAGAGAGAGAGAGAGAGAGAGAGAGAAGAGAGAGAGAGAAGAGAGAGAGAGAGGAGAGAGAGAAAGAGAGAGAGAGAGAAGAGAGAGCAGAGAGAGGATGAGAGAGAGAAGAGAGAGAGAGAAGAGAGAGAGAGAGAGAGAGGGGGACGAGAGAGAGAGAGAGACCCAGACCAATGTCTTAACTATGTAGCAAAAGGAATTTCTTTGTGAAAATACTGTTCTTTTGCGGCTGTGAAAATATGAATAATAAAAAAAAAGTTTACATGGCTTATTATTACACCAGTCTAATCTTAGCCTGTAGTAAACATATTTATAGTAAACTCATTCAAAAACAAAAATAATCCAGGGCAAACATAATTAAATGGATGGACGTTGGGTTGTGCATAATTATCAGAAACATTGTTGAAGGCTATGGTGGTTGTTTATTTGAAAAGAATCGATTGTGTTTCTGGGTTTATGGAACTGTCGCCGATGGGAGTTCTCGCCGAAACACCAACCTAGAACTCTCGCCGACGTGGAAATTGTAACCTAACCTGGACATTGGCACCTAACTTAACCTAACTGATCAAGCTATTGCTGGTATTTCATCCCTGAATGCAGAAACACGGGTAAAACTTGATTAAATGTATATATTGGGGCTTCTAATATAAAAAATTGGAACACTCGACGACGGCGGCGAGAGTTCCGATCGGCGACAGTTCCAGGTACCTTTCTCTGCACTAAGGAGGGTGTGAGCTTATTCCACTCTGTCACGACGTCGTTGGTTAAGTAAAATTTAATGCAGTGCATGTTTATCTGTCTGCGTCTTAGTTTTACTGTGTTACTCCTCGTTAGTGATTTCATAAATTTAAAATTGACGTTACAAGACATTTCTCATCTATCGGAACACGCTGGGACTTTCTATAAGTCTTTGTGGCGGCTTGTATGTCGCGATCTGAGATGAACGATTTTCCGATCTTTGCATCATCTGCGGCTGTTTTTCAATATACTCGTTTGGGCTGTGTGGTCTGGGGGTCTCTCTCTCTCTCTCTCTCTCTCTCTCTCTCTCTCTCTCTCTCTCTCTCTCTCTCTCTCTCTCTCTCTCTCTCTCTCTCTCTCTCTCTCTCTCTCTCTCTCTCTCTCTCTCTCTCTCTCTCTCTCTAATGTTTTGGGAACCACGAACTCTCCACAATATTAATAACTATCAAAATTAATTCCATAGATCAATAAATCATGCCCTACATCGTATACTGTACTGTTTTTCAATATACTCCTATTGTTTTTGTTGCTGTTATTTTTCTTCTTCAATCTTCAACTGGATTTTATCATTGGCAACAAACGGCACCAGTAGTGATGATAGTGATAGTGGTGGCGGTGATAACAGCGGAAGTAACATTAGCTAATTATCATATTCATTATAGTTTCATTTTTTATAATTTTTATTTTGTTTCATCACAATCATAACTATATCATTATTATATCATCATTATCTCATCAGCTATCATTTTAATTAAAAAAACTTAGTATATAGTAGTAGCAGTAATGTAGTGAGTAAAATAAAAAGTTGTTATTTATGTTATGTAGAAGTATAGCAGTAGTAGTAATAGTATAGTAGTGTGTAGTAGTAGTGAGTAGTAGTAGTATAGTAGTAGTAGTAGTAGTAGTATAGTAGTAGTTTTTTGTTAGAAAGTAGTAGTAGTAGTAGTAGTAAAAGTAGTAGGTAGTAGTAGTAGTAAGTAGTAGTATGAGGCGAGCCAACACGAAGTAACCGAAAAGTAAAGGCACTAGTAATAGTAGCTATAGTGGTGGTAGAGGAAAAGTGCAGTAGCAGAGCAGTAGCAGTGTAGAGTAGTTAGTGTATAGTAGGGTAGTAGTAGCATCCCAAAACATAAAAATACGATAAGAAAGGCGCAGTAGAGGGTATTGGTGCTAGTATAGTAGTACAGTGCAGTATTTAGTATTATAGCATCACAAAACATTAGTAATCGGAAGTGAAGGGAGCGGGTTTATATATAATGGTGGGGGGAGGAGTCAGCACCCACAAAAACAAAAGAAAATACGAAAGAAAAGGGTACAGTAGTATGGTAGTGGTGCTAGTAGAGTAAGCAGTGCAGTAGCAGAGTATTAGTTTTAGTACATCCCCCAATAACATAGAAATAAAGAAGTGAAGGGAGCAGTAGTATAGTAGGGGTAGGGGTAGTAGTGGGGTGGTGGTGGTATAACTTACGCGCTACACACCCGCCATAATTCCTCGCCACACACGCAGGAACCAAAAAGGGGAAAAACATTCCCAATTTTAGCCCCCGCCCCCAAGTTTTAAAATCAAACGGAGGGGGCGCGCAGAGGAGGTGTGGGGGGGGGGGGAAATTAAAAAACCGACGATGCCTTTGACTGTAGATTTACCCCATTTTTCCTTTATCTACACTATTTTTATTATTTTCCTTCCCTTTCCCTTTTATCTATATTGAGTCTTAGGCTTCTTTTTTTTTTTAAACTCTCTCCTCTCTCTCTTCTCTCTCTCTCTCTCCTCTCTCTCTCTCTCTCTCTCTCCCCTCTCTCTCTCTCTCTTTTCCTCTCTCCTCTCTCTCTCTCTCTCTATTCTCTCTCTCTCTTTTTTTATTTCTCAAAGAAAAAAACCAGAACAAAAACACAGTCGGGAAAAATTAGTCCGGGTGTTGCATAAAAAGGTACGCCTGAAAATAATCACAAAAACTGCGACACAGCCCGTTTTCCACTTAGGAAAATTTTCCCCTACTAAATAATGTTTATAGAAAAAAAGGATACTTTTGTTTTTGGAAAGTTGTTCTTTTAAAATTATCAAAAAAAAAACCCTAAAACACACTAAAAAAAGGGCCCTTTTATAGACCCCAAAAAATAGCTGAACTTAATATTTACTAAACCTTTTCGTCTTTTAATACTTTGGAGAAGGCTTTTTACTGGAGAATATGAATACAGCGTATTTTTCATTAGCTTTCCATTCCATTGATACTTTCTTTTTCTGATAAAAAATTAGCAGCTGCATAAAGAAAGTTAACTAAAAAAATAACATAGAAATGGGTAATTTTTCCCGATTGAGGGTTTTTATTTATTTGTTAACGTAATTTATGCATGCTGCTAATTCATTTATCAGAAAACGAAATTTTTCAATGGAAAGCTAATAAATTTACGCTTCATTGATATTCTCCATGTAAAAGTTTTTTTCTCGCAAAGTTTTAAATGGCAAAGATTTTAGTTAAAATTTTAAAGTTCATGAAATTTTTCTTGTTCTCACAAGGGCCTTTTTTTAGTGTGTTTTACGGTTTTTTATTTGAAAATTTGAAAAAGCTTTTCCCAAAAGGGAAACCCGTATCCCTTTTATACTGAAAAAAATAATTTATGGGGAAAAATTACCAAAAGCGGGCAAACAGGGCTGTCGCAGTTTTTTTGTGACTTATTTACGGGCGGTACCTATTTTATCAACCCCGGGGAAAGAAAACGAAAACGCCAATCAGCGACGCCGTAAGCCGGGAAACGCCAACGTGCGGGGCCCAAACAGGGGCGGCCAAAGTTAGCCCCCTCCCCCCCCCCTCCATACCGAGCGTAAAAAAGGCACCCATTGGCTTTTGAGAGGGGAAGGGAAAAAACGACTGCAACCTTGCTTGTTTCGGGCAAGAACCGTCACGATTTTGTGAAAAAAGAGAGAAATATTGTGCTTTACAGAAACACTTTTTGGTTTGGGTGAAACTAAACAGAAAATCGTCAAGGGTGCTTTCATCAACAAAAGTTTTATCAAAATTGATTACATTCTATTCGTTTACCATGGATAAAATAATACAAATTGGTCTTAAAAATCCAAGCGCGTACGCAAGCCCCAAAAAAAAACTTAGATTTAAAAGTCAAGACTAAAAAATGAAATTATTTTTTTAAAAAATTTGGCGGCGGCTGTTAATACAAAAAAAAATAAATGAGGAATGAGGGGGAAAAGAAAACGAAGCGTAACACAATAAGTGTTTTTATCAAGTAAGTCTCTCATAAGAAACGATTACATATCTTTTCGATCTCCTTTTAACCCCCTTGGACCCAAACGAAATTTCTTAAAATTTGGTACCCTAGAGTTTTTTGTGAATTAAGCAATATTTATAGACATGCCCTGTTTAGAAATTTTTTTGTCCACTAGCAATTTGGTAATTCAGTCATTTTTCGAAATTTTTATGGTAAATTGCCCTTTTTTAATAGCAAAGAAAAAAATCTGGGCGTAAGGGTTAATAAAGTAAAAAAAGTACTGTTCCAATAAAAACTAAAAGAACGTATGGCAATCCCAAAAACAAGATTTTCCGAATAAAAAGCTCGAACAAGAAACGCTTCCTTTAAACAATTGGGGGTTGCGCAAGGGCGAAGGCAAAAACAACAAAAATATTTTGGATCACAGAGCCATCGAGACACGACCCCTCGAGACACACGTACAGACCCAGCTAAAAAGAAACACGTTGGCGGCAAAAAAAAAGTAATGCAGACATGCACTAAAAATTTTCCCCCCTTCACCCCCAGTTTTTTTCCCTTTTGCTTATAAAAATCGTTGTTGTCGACCTAGAATTACAAAAATAACTAAAAAAACCAAATTGCTAGGGGACGGGGATACTAACGGTCTACAATAAATTTTGCTTATAGTCACAAAAAATGTTAGGGGTTAACCAAATTCAATGAAAATTACGTTTTGGGTTCAAGGGGTTAATGCTATAAGTTTCATATTTTAAGTAACCTGTTCAAAAAAAAAAAAAGCAAAAGGGAAAGAACACGCCCCATTTCACACACAAACGGACCCAAAATTTACGGCCAGAGCCATGATGGAGCATTTTGAGGGGAAACTCAGGAATATTCTTTATTTCCCGGGTGGAGGCGAAGCGGGTCTGCCTCACCTCAGGAATCCCCCCCCCCGGGTAGAGCCCGGGAGGGGACGCAGGGGGGGGACAGAAGACAAAGGGGGTCGGGAGGGGGGGGGTGGGAATGGGGGAAAATGGGGGTGCTGAATGGGGGAAGGGGGGGGAGGGGGGGGTGGGAATGGGGACATGGGGAGTGCTGAATGGGGGGAAGGGGGGGGGGGGGGCGGGAATGGGGGAAAGGGGGGGTGCTGAAGGGGGGAAGGGAGGGGAGGGGGCTGGGGAAAGGGAACATGGGAGGCTGAAAAGGGGGAAGGGGGGGGGGGGAGGGGGGCTGGGAATGGGGACATGGGGGGGTGCTGAATGGGGGAAGGGGGGGGGGGGGGCTGGGAATGGGAAACTGGGAGTGTGAATGGGGGAAGGGGGGGAGGAGGGGGGCGGGAATGGGGGGCGGGGAGTGCTGAAAGGGGGAAAGGGGGGGGAGGGGGGGGTGGGAATGGGGAAAATGGGGGGCTGAATGGGGAAGGGGGGGGGGGGGAGGGGGGCTGGGAATGGGGACAGGGGAGTGCTGTGGGGGGGGGGAGGGGGGGAGGGGGCGGGAATGGGGACATGGGGAGTGCTGAATGGGGAAGGGAGGGGAGGAGGGGGCTGGGAAAGGGGGGGGGATCTGAATGGGGGAAGGGAGGGGAGGAGGGGTGGGGAAGGGAACAGGGGAGGCTGAAAGGGGGGAAGGGAGGGGGGGAAAGGGGGCTGGGAATGGGGAATGGGGGGGTGAATGGGGGAAGGGGGGGAGGGGGCTGGGGAAAGGGAAAATGGGGAGGCTGAATGGGGGGAAAGGGGGGGGGGGGGGCTGGGAAGGAACATGGGGAGGGGCGAATGGGGGAAAGGGGGGGGAGGGGGGGGGGAATGGGGGCATGGGGGTCTGAAGGGGGAAGGGGGGGAGGAGGTGGGAATGGGAAAAAAAGGGGGTGCTGAATGGGGGGAAGGGGGGGGGGAGGGGGGCTGGGAATGGGGACAGGGGAGTGCTGAAAAGGGGGAAGGGGGGGGAGGAGGGGGGAATGGGAAAAATGGGGGGGCTGAATGGGGGAAGGGGGGGGAGGAGGGGGGGTTTGGGAATGGGGACATGGGGAGTGCTGAAAAGGGGGGAAAGGGGGGGGAGGAGGGCTGGGAATGGGAAAAATGGGGAGTGCTGAAGGGGGGAAAGGGGGGGGAGGAGGAGGGCTGGAATGGGAACATGGGGGGTTAAAGGGGGGGGAAGGGGAGGGGGCTGGGAATGGGGCATGGGGGAGTGCGAATGGGGGGAAGGGGGGAGGGGGGGTTGGGGGTGGGGGCATGGGGGTGCGAAGGGGGAAGGGGGGGGAGGGGGGTGGGAATGGGAAAAATGGGGGTGCTGAAGGGGAAGGGAGGGGAGGAGGGCTGGGGAAAGGGAACATGGGGAGTGCTGAAAGGGGAAAGGGGGGGGAGGAGGCGGGAATGGGAACAGGGAGGCTGAAAGGGGGAAGGGAGGGAGGGGGGGGGGGGGAATGGGGGAAAGGGGGAGGTGAAGGGGGAAGGGAGGGGAGGGGGGCGGAAGGGGCAGGGGAGTGCTGAAGGGGAAGGGGGGGGGAGGAGGGTGGGAATGGGGAAAATGGGGGGGCTGAATGGGGGAAGGGGGGGGGGGGGGTTGGGGGAAAGGGGGGCATGGGGGGGTGCGAATGGGGGAAGGGAGGGGGGGGGGGTTGGGGAAGGGGACATGGGGGTGCTGAAGGGGGAAAGGGGGGGGGGGGGGGGGGAAAGGAACATGGGGATTCTGAATGGGGGAAGGGAGGGGGGGAGGGGGGCTGGGGAAAGGGAACATGGGAGTGCTGAATGGGGGAAGGGAGGGGAGGAGGGGGGCTGGGGAAGGGAAATGGGGAGTGCTAATGGGGGGAAGGGGGGGGGAGGGGGGTTGGAATGGGGACATGGGGAGTGCTGGGGGGAAGGGGGGGGAGGGGGGGGTTTGGGGAAAGGGACTGGGGGGGCTGAAGGGGGAAGAGGTAAAAAAGGGAAAGGGGGAATTAGAAAAACGAAAAAAAACGTCAAAACAAAAATAAGGAAGGAAGTCGAAGCACTATCAATTAACCCCTTTAACCCAGAACGTAAAATTCCATTGTAAATTTTGGGTAACATTAGTGATTTTTAGTGAATTAAGCATGTTTTATTTGATTGACCTGTTTGTACCTTTTCGACTAACTAATTTAGTATATTCAGACTTTTCGTAAATTTTATGGCTAACACAGACGATTTTTATGCAAGGGAAAAATCTGGGCGTGAAGGGTTTTAGGGGGGGGAAAGGAGCAGCAAAAGTTGAAAAGGGAAAAGGGGAATCGAGGGTTGAATAAAAAGGGAAATCAGCAAATATAGAAAGGAAAACCCGAAGCACCAGAAGGGGGGGGGAAAGGAACAGCGAGGGAGAAAATCGAATAGGAACCACAAACAACAAGGGGCATCATTTAAAAGAGAGACAGCTTCATGCTCATTCCAACCCTACCTTTTCAAGTATTTTTTGTCCCTACGTTTTGTTAATAGTAGACCAGGAAGAGGAGAGGAGGAGGAGTCTGGTGAGGGTCGGGGGGGGTGGGGGGGGGGGGTCTGGTAAGGGTCGGGACGGGAGGAGGAGAAAGGGTCAGGTGAGGGAGGAGGGGGAGAGAGGTAAACACGATTAAAGTCACGAGAACTAAGTATCGGTGTAACCTGGGGAATGGACCGCGTCTCCCTCCCCCTCCTCCCCGCGGGACAAGGGAGGAGGGAGAGGGAGGAAGGGAGAAGGTAAGGCACAGGGAGAAGGGAGAAGGTAAGGCACAGGTAGGAAGGGCGAGGGAGGAAGGGAGAGGGAGGAAGGGAGAAGACAAGGCACAGGGAGAAGGGAGAAGGTAAGGCACAGGGAGGAAGGGCGAGGGAGGAAGGGAGAGGGAGGAAGGGAGAAGACAAGGCACAGGGAGAAGGGAGAAGGTAAGGCACAGGGAGGAAGGGCGAGGGAGGAAGGGAGAGGGAGGAAGGGAGAAGACAAGGCACAGGGAGAAGGGAGAAGGTAAGGCACAGGGAGGAAAGGAGAGGGAGGAAGGGAGAAGACAAGGCACAGGGAGAAGGGAGAAGGTAAGGCACAGGGAGGAAGGGAGAGGGAGGAAGGGAGAAGGGTACGAAAGCGGAGAGGCTTAGGTGAGGCACAACAGTTAGAAGCAGGACACGGGGAAGGCCCAACAATTTCTTGAGAGGTTGCGTAAGTGTAATGTCGAGAAGAGGGACTATCGCCTCGTGAGACAGTAAGTCAGTACAGTTTTTTTGTAACATGATCACTAAACAAGGGTACGACGTACCCGAACTTGGAAAATGAAAAAAAAATACTATATATGAAAATTTATTGAAACAAACCATTAGACATCTAAATGTATGTATCCTACAATTAATTAAGCTATTTATAATTACTAAATACTTAACGTTATGTAGGAACAGATTTTTAAAAATAAAGTGTGAAAACCCATTTTTTTTTTTAAATGTAGAAAAAAAATTACCAAAAAAAAAACCGCACCGCCGATTAAAACTAAACCTAGCCTAAACACTCCCAGATAAGTGGCCACTGCTTTCAGGTTGTCTCCAGTCCTCGGTCAAAGCACAAACTGTCGGGAAGAGGGGTGAAAAAAGACCCTTTTTTAGTGACGAAAAAATGTCCTTTTTTTAATATAATGCGTTTTTAGCCCATGATTTCGGTTGTAAAGTATATTTATCGACTATTCACAACAAAATAATGGTGCTTGGTATAAAACGGCAACATTCAAACTTCCCTCTGCATCACACACAGTCGTCACAGATAGCGTAGTAGGGGTTTGGGGCAAACAGGCTTGTTACAGGTGACACACCTGAACCGTGTCTTCTTATCAAGCTTGTTTGGACAAGCACAGCACCGCGCGTTTGGCTCTTTTGACAACCTGCTGGATTCTTTCTAGGGCCACCCATTCCAGTGGGGTTGATCCCGCACACTTGGGCTATTACAGCCCTCACCTGCCGGTGCTGAGTCGGGGCGCTGAGGCGGCTCTCCGCTGAGGGCTTTATAAGGTCCTAGGACAACTGCTCCATATATTTTTTCCTGGTCAGGGGTGTGTTCCCAACACGGATCATGTTGTGTTTGTGGATGATCCACGAGTTTATTAGAGCTGCATTCAGGATGCCGTAGATGAGTCACAGCGGCCACCTCTTTGTTTTCCTGCTGCAGCTGTACTGTGCACACATTTGGTCAAAGGTGTCCACACCACCTTTGTCTTGTTGTAGAAATCTATCATCTCTGGCTTCCCAGTCCCTGTTATGGATGGCTGCGTGTGCATGGAGGACATTAGGAGAACGGTCTTCTTGGCAGTAGCTGTGTCTGGAACGTAGGAGACCAAGTTATGTCATTGTGAAGAGGAATGCACTAGCCCCTGGTACCCTGTTGCTCTTTTCCTTCATCATGATTGGAATCTCTTTCTTATTCCCCTTCACAGTTCCCACCAGCGTCATCCCACAGTTATGGAGCAGATCTTGGATGAGGGGCACTGAGGTGAACCAGTTGTCAACAGTAACATTACGGTTGGTGTGGTGGTAGGGCCGTGTCAGGTCACGAGTAAATGTGTGGCCAAGATTTTTCCCCAACTCGCACATGGGTTCCCTGCTTACCCAAGTAAGGAATGCCTGTGAGAAGGTAGTTGGTGGTCACATCATTGGCCAATACAAGTTTGAGCCCATACTTAGCTGGCTTGTTCGGAATGAACATCCTGAAGGAACATTTACCCCTGTAGGCAAGCAGCAAGCAAGCATCCCAGTAATGTATTCATGTGGAATAAAATGTTTCTCACAGGAGCCAATAAACATGTCCCACACACTCCTAATGGGAGCTAATTTATCAGTGTCGCGCCTCACTGCCCGCGTACGCATGCTGTCAAAGCGCAGGCAGGTTAGCAGGAAGGTAAATCGGCACTCCGACATGGCAGCCCTGTAGAAGGCCGACCCTGTAATAGGGCTCCACACTTCCTTGGTGGATAGGGGTTGTCGTGCCTGTAACCACTAAAAATTAAAACACCAGCAAGGCTCGTATCTCTGTTGCTGTGGTCCTCTGAATGGTCGCAGTTTCCTAGTAAACTTTGCTGCAATCTCATCTATTTTCTGGTTTGTCCATTGTACAACCTGTGCTACAAGTTCGTCACTTATAAAGAGACAGAAGCACTCTTGTAAGGTTTTAGCCTGCGCAGCTTCTTGTGTGGGGCCAGGAGTAAATGGTCCAATAATATTTCTTGCTGCTGTCCTTGTCGCTGCTACCACCTGAGGCCTTGTTTTCCACACGTAACCCTGCCTGCTCGTCATTGTGGCATGGTTAAATTTTACAAGCAGATCTTCATCATCTCTACCAGCACAGTCACGTCGTCGTCCCCGGGTGGCAGCAGGAGTAGCAGCAGGAGGGTTGTCTGGGTCGTCTGAGTTGGTAGCCTGTGGGTCAGCAGAAGGGCCAGCAGCAGGGGTGGTCACAGCAGGCACAGCAGCAGGGGTGGTCACAGCAGGGTCAGCAGAAGTAGAAGGTGCAGCAATAGGGAAGGCAGCATCAGGAGAGGTGGCAGGCGAGCGGCTTGGTGGACGGCGTGCCCGCTTGGCACGACCGCGATAATCCTTTGCCTCCCTACGACGGCCTGTTCTCACGCCTGCCTCGTGGTCACTATCTGAATCAAATTTGACTAGACATGTCTTATGGTCCTAAGACAAAGTCAGCATCGCGGTCACTATCGTATATTTCCTCACATTCAAGTTCGTCACTGTCTTCGTCACTATTTTCACCAGTAGCCGTGAACAAAATACCTTCTATCTCTTCCTGAGACACATTTTCACGTCTGTGCCTATGATTAACACTATAGTTTATACCATGTAATTTGTTTGTAAGTTTATCCCTTCCTGAAAGGGAAAATAATTAATCACAAGCCACACTTATTGCAGTATCCGAAACAAGAGTACGTAGACCCTATTTGGTTTAACCCTGTATTTGTAAACAAGGGTACGCGTCGTACCCTAATGAAACTTTCTATGGAAAAAATCAGGGCGCGGACTGGAGCGACGTGACCTACCGCTGTCAGGTTGGTGAGAACACTGAAGCTATAGCGAGTATGGGCGCGAATGGATCCATCCGAACCTCACGGAATACTCATGATGACATTAGCGACGGGTTCCCTCGTAACCCATGTTTAGCGTTCTAGGGATAGTAGACACATGAAGAGGAGAGAGGAGGAGTCTGTTGAGGGTCGGGGGGTGGGGGGGGGAGCAGGTCCTGGTAAGGGTCGGGGACGGGAAGAGGAGAAAGGGTCAGGGTGAGGGAGGAGGGAGAGAGGTAACCACGATTAGTCACGAGAACTAAGTTCGGTGAACCTGGGGAATGGACCGCGTCTCCCTCCCCCTTCCTCCCCGCGGGACAAGGGGAGGAGGAGAGGGAGGCAGGGAGAAGTTAAGGCACAGGGAGAAGGAGAGGTACAGGCACAGGTAGGACGGGCGATGGAAGGAAGGGAGAGGGAGGAAGGAGAAGACAAGGCAGGGAGAAGGATAAGGTAAGGCAAGGGAGGAAAGGGCCGGGAGGAGTGGAGAGGGAGGAAGGGAGAAGACAATGCACAGGAGAAGGGAGAAGTAAGGCACAGGGAGGAAGGGCGGGGAAGAAAGGGAGAGGGAGGAGGGAGAAGACAAGGCCAGGGAGAATGTCGACGGTAAGGCACAGGGAGGAAAGGAGAGGAGGAGGGAGAGACAAGGCACAGGGAGAAGGGAGAAGTAAGGCCAGGGAGGAATGGAGAGGGAGAAGGAGACGGGTACAAAGAGGATAGCTTAGGTGAGGGCACACAGTTAGAAGCAGGACACGGGAAGGCCAACATTTCGTGAGAGGACTTGCGTAGTGTAATGTCGAGAAGAGGGACTATCGCCTCGTGAGACAGTAAGTCAGTACAGTAAGCATCAGACAGTAAGTGAGACAGTATAAGAAACAGTAAATAATGCGAAGACACCTTCATCTTGAGAGAAGCTAAGGCTACACCCTCCCCTGAGCCGAGGCCAAGACACGGGTGTACGGGAAGGTTAGGTCAACACCCGAGGCAGAGAAATGCAGGGCACACTGTATATCGTGTATAGGTATGATCGAGGTTATGGCGTGAATAAGTTTAGAAGGACGATTGATAATAATCTAAAACACTTCCCCTGCAAGGTAGATCTTTACCGTAGATAACACTATAGTCGCCAGTCACTTGCCACTGCACTAATGTCGCCAGGCACAATATATTACTAATTTTAACATCACTACAGACTTTTATGTGCAACTGAAGCTGTCGTGTGATTGTACATATAAAACTACTGTGCATGCCTTTTCAGTGGCACATAAAAGTCTGTAGTAATGCTAAAATTCGTAATATATGGCGCTTGGCGAGATTAGTGCAGTGGCGAGTGACTGGCGACTATAGTGTTATCTACGGTAGTGAAATGAACCATTCATGACTTATGCTGGTAATTTGTACTATTAAGTGCGAAATTGGAATTACAAATTGAACCTCCCTCCTGGTCTTTAGGGTTTAGGGTTATGCTATCATAATTTTAACAGCGTTTTGTTTTGTAGCTTAAGCTTTGTTAATTTCAGATCCTGTACTGATTGTCTGGAATTCTGTCAAACTTCAAAATATGTGATGACGAGGCATTCCCTGTAATGATTTCGGTCACAACCTTTTCCTCTACAGACGCGTTGTACAGTATATAAACATGCGTTGATGATTGCTGCTGTCACGGCGCCATCTCTTAGAATCACGGTGAGGTACAATGCCTGCAGTCATGGAACACTTGTCTTTGTCTTGCCGAATGCTTGGAGATCCTTGCTAGAAAGCTGAAGTATTATAGACATTTCACGCTGAACAACTGATTAACCCTGAAACTCTTACGATGCAGGCATGACATTGAGTGTCATGGTAAAGATAAAGATGGGGCAATTACGCTACGCTGCGCATGCCCTCGTTGTCATCTCCGTCGCAGTAGCCCTTGAACTGGTGGTGGGTGACAACTCGCCTACCCGCCGGGACACCAGGCTAGTGTGACATCCAGGTTACCTACAGGTACTTCCTAAGGTTTCCCCAGTACTTATCCCTACGAAAGGGGGAGAGAACAGCTGTTTTAGGCTGGCTACCGACTGTCCGCCGGATTCGAACCAGGGCCGCAGATTCCGTAGCCAGGCGGCGCTAGCCACTACAACCCCGGAGGCGCAAGTGGACAGTGAATTGAATTACCTCCTGAAGTGTCATGGAGATACATTTCCTGATTTCAAAGGTACTATTTCGTGGCGTTTCAACATTATTCCGGAAAGCCGTCCAAGCAAGCATCGACAGGTGCCATGACGAGTATACTCCATGCCATACTGAAGAGCAAATAATATTCTGACTACTGCATTATTTTTTATGATATTTATTACTGAACCGACACTCATTTCTGATTATGAATTATACACATATCACAATCAACAAAATGTTCGTTTATTTTGTGTTACACGGGGTTTTTCGGGTAATTTTCAGGTCATTTTCTCGTGTATTGTATTGCAGCGTCCATTAGTTCACCTCTGAGCAGCGCAATGCATCGTGAATCAACTCAATCATTCCGCCCAACACCTTGATTGCCTTGCATCGCATTCCCGTCGATGATGCGGCGTCATTGTCGCCAATTATAATGACGTCTTATCTCCTCCTCTCTGTCCTTAACTTGGTCCTCCCTTCTCTTGGCCAGAGTCCTCCTCCTTTTCCTCGTCTTTACTACTCCCTTTCGTTTTCGTTATCATTCATAATCTTTAGTCTCCCCTTCTCCTCCTCCTCCATGAACGTATGTCAGGAATGTGTCCGTATAGGTATCGTTATGGTCCGTGGAAATCGTTTTTGTTGATACTCATGCAAACATTTAGATAGGTTCTACTCCGTTTATGTCCAGTATACATATTTAAAGGGCTTGTAAATCTATTATCAAAACCACACCTGTTGTTTTTTTATCCCTATGTGTTTATTTTTTTTTTCCACCGTGGAACATAGAATATCGGCAAGAACTCACTGATCCATGTTTCAGTAATAGTAATTAAGTCTGTCTTTTATTAGTCAGTCGTTAATATTTGAGGTCTTCACTTTTTTGCTGTTTGAAGTCCTTGAGTTGGTCCACAACGAATACAGGAATACAGTTGAAGTACGTTAAGAAAATACGGAATACGAAAGATAATAGAATTACAGTTTAATATAGTTCAAATACAGTAATACAGAAAAATTATGAAGAATACAGTAGAAAATACAGAAATACAAAAAAATAATAAGGAATACAGTTGGAATAGTTGAAAATACAGGAATACAAAAACATAATACAGGAATACAGCTGAAAATAAGGGAATACAGAAAAATAATAAGGAATACAGTTGGAATACAGTGGTCGTAGTCAGCCAAGAGTAATATATAATATGGAAACGAATAGAAGAACAGATAAAGTAGGAGGAAGAGGAGAGGCGAGAAGAAGAAGAGACTAGGAAGAGGAAGAGAAGGGGGAGAAATTTACCAGCTTGGAATAGGTCAACTCTGTTTCTACAACATCTTTACTGCTTCAATGTTTTGGTTAGTAAAGTAGTTTAAAAAGAAGGCCCCTCCCCGCCCTCTCCCTTCCCTGAATAACACACTGCCTGCTTAAATGTTTGTTAGTAAAGTAAGAAGGCTCCTTCCCCGCCCTCCCCTTCCGCCTGATACACCTGCTGGTATGTCATGTTCTCCGATTTCACGCTTGCAACTTTTGTCAACATGTCAGCTCAGCCCCGTTTTCATTTTCATATCGGGAAATGCAAAATTTAGCGCAAAAGTTTTGTTTTGTGACACCCCTAAGAAATCAGTTTTTTGTGTGTTTCCTGTGATGCACGAGCTTACACATGATTTGATGACGTAGTACACACATTGACCCCGTCAACTCGTTTGTCAGAAACATTCTCGAAAATTCTCGGAACATTTCTGAAATCACGTACATTCCGCGAAAATGGAGATGTGGTTTCGTGACAGGGTGCGCCAAAACGCTCAGTCAATTTTGCTTGAAGGCGATGACATCCGATATTGAAACTAATAACTAAGTTTCTTTGTGTATTTGTCCCGTCTAACGTCGAATTTTGGATAAATTTTTTATCGAGTAGCAACAATTTTATTAGGCTATCTGTAATCGATTTCAATGCGATAAATGTTTTTCATTTCGTTTTTCGTTCGTTCTGTTTGTTTGTTTGGTGAATTATGGAGGAGAGTTTCACGGTCGTGTTTCAGAGAAACACCAACTAACTTTTTCTTGGCCTACACTAGGTGCTTGTTCTAATGGTTGCTCGAGTTTTTTTTGCGCAAAACGCAAAAAAAAAAAACAAAAAAAAAAAAGTGAAAAAAAACAAAAAATGAGAAAAAAATTAAAAAACCTAACCTAACCTTATATGTTTTAATAAATGAAACCTAACCTAACCTGAGTGTTCTTGGCTGAGTGTTCATTTTCCAAATTTTTATCGTCCAATCATCCTATTGCTTTTATAAGACAAAAATATGCCCCAAAAGGCGAACTTCTATTTGATGTAACTTTCTTATTTTAGGTCCTAGGAGGGTCATCTTGGTGTCATTGGAAGTTTGTTTTCAAGAACTTTCCACTGATCATCTTGCATAGCATTTCAACAACTTTGATATTTTTTGCCACCTAGCTTCACTGCCTGCTTAAATGTTTGGTAAGTAAAGTAAAAGCTCCTCCCCGCCCTCCCCTTCCCCTGATACACACTTGCCTGCTTAATGTTTTGTTAGTAAAGTAAGAATTCTCCTCCCCGCCCTCCTCCTTCCCCTGATACGACCCTGCTGCTTATATTTTTGTTAGTAAGTAAATAAGGCTCCTCCCCGCCCTGCCCTTCCCTGATACACCCTGCCTGCTTATCTGTTTGGTTAGTAAGTAAGAAGGGGCTCCTCCCCGCCCTCCCCCCTCCCCTTCCCCCTATACACCTGACTGCTTATATGTTTGTTATAAAGTAAGAAGCTCCTTCCCCGCCCTGCCTTCCCTTTATACACCTCCGCTGGAAAAAGTTAGCGGAATAACGTGTAAATGAAAGAAGAGATTATTGAAAGTTTCCACAGAACAAAAGGCGGGAATGTTTTCAGCGCTACATGCATTGTGAAAAAAAAAAAAGGTTTTATTGTTGTACTTAATTCAGTTTTAATCTATTATCTATATAGTAGTTATTACGAGTATTAAATAGGGAATATATTCAAAATAACAGAGAACAGTCAAATAAAATGCGTGAGAAAATAACCTCTCATTTGACTTATTTCAGGTTTTATCGATTATTATATTAATTATCTATAAGTAGGAGATTGATACACAAAGAAAAAGACAGAGCACAATTAACCCTTCACGCCCTGATCTTTCCTTCGCTATACAAAAAATCGTATTTTGTCGAGCTATAAAATTAACTAAAGAAACTTAATATCCATTTAGTTATGGACATGAATATAAACAGGTTATAGCTATTAAATATTGCTTCTATTCACGAAAAAATCGTCTAATGGGTACCCAGATTACAGATGGACTCACGTTCTCAAGGCCTCAAGGGTTTAAATAAGGAGATAGATACAAAAATAACAGAAACAGTCAAATAAAATGAAGGTCAGGAAAACATCTCATTTGATTTATTTCAGGTTTTATCTATTATATATGTATAAGTAGCAGATATATACACAAAGAAAAAGACAGAACACAATTAAGCTAAAAGTTTGTTCTAGTAAATGACAACACGGTCTGAGACGAAAATTACAGTTACTCGATAAGAACCTAGTATTATAGTTTTACACATAGCATCAATTTATAGAACTTCATGTCGTTACTATTTCCGACCTTAATCCCTTCATGTCCAGATCTTTCCTTAGCTATAACAAATTGTCTGTTGTGGAGCCATAAATTTACAAAAACTAACTGATATACCAAATTAGCCAGTGACCACGATACTAAGACAGGTCCATATCTATAATATATTGTTATATACACTAAAATCATGTAAGGCAGCCAATTACAATGGAAAATTAACGTTCTGGGCCTCAAAAGGTTAAATAATCTTCACTGTACCGACTCGTCTAATGTGATAGTCCGTTACTGAACAAAACTGGAATCCAGCCTCTCTTCGAAAGCTATCCAAGGATACAAAGGATACAAAGGACACATTTAGATCAACAGACCTTTAGGTCAACAGAGGCTTTTTAAGGTAAGTATAGGGAGAAAGTTTCAGTCCTTAATTAATGTTATTCCAATATTGTCCTTTTTGAGACGTCTTTGTACTTGTCTTGGATAATTCAATGTCTTTTCTAAATTGTTAAAGAACCAAATTGGTGTCTCGCGTTGAATGCTGATCAAACACAGGAGGAGGAGGAGGAAGAGTACGTTGTGTGAGCAAAATGTTAAGGCCGAAAAGGCAAAAGAGAGAGTATCTATAGAGAGATATGAGAACGACTAGAGACTAGTAAGCGAGAGAGATATATATAGTATAGAGAGTGAGAGAGAGAGAGAGAGTGAGAGAAGATAGAGAGAGACGAGAGAGAAGAGAGATTGTTAAGAACCAAAATTGTGTCGCGAGTTTGAATGCTGACAAACACAGGAAGGAGGAAGGAGGAGAGTGAGGAGGAGGAGGATGATGTATGATGGATTAGGATGAGGATGAGGATGATAGATTATGATTGTAACTACAGCGATGTGGGAGCGTACGTTGTTGTGAATGCAAAATGTTAAAGGCCGAAAAGGAAAGAGAGAGAGAGATAGAGAGAGATAGAGAGAGACGAGAAGAGAGAGAGAGAGAGAGAGAGAGAGAGATATAGAGAGAGAAGAGAGAGAGGATGAGAGATAGAGAGAGAGAGAGAGAGAGAGAGAGAGAGAGAGAGCACATAAACTAAAAAATTCAACTTTGTTTTTTTTTCCAGTTGCTTTGATCTTATTTGTCTCTCTTTCACGCATTTTCCTTTTTTCTTTCCCCCTCATCTTTCCCCTCCTCTGTCATTCTCCCTCTGCCTCTATTCCCCTTTTGCTAGCCTTTTCCTTTTCCTGATCTTGTCCCTTCTTTCCTCCCCCCCTCCCTTTTTTTCCTCGTCCTCCTCCTCCCCCCTTTTCCTTTTTTCCCTTTCCCCTTCTCCTCCCTTTTTTTCCCTTCTCCTTCTCCTCCTCTTTTTTTTGTTTTCCTTTCTCTCCTTTCCTCCCCCCTTTTTTTCCCCCGTCCTCGTCCTCGCCTGTCCCCGTCCTCTTTCCCCCCTTTTTCCCCCTTCTCTCCTCCTTTTCCTCCTTTTTTTCCTCCTCCTCCTCCTCCCCCTCCTCCCCTCCCCCCCCCTCCTCCTCCTCCCCCCCTTCCCTTCGCCTCGTGTCGGCCAAAAATTTAAAACGAATTATCACAAATTCTATTTGAATCATTTACTTAATGATTATCTAGCGTGGGCCCTGCCGGTTCTCTTTTGTGTGTGTGTGGTGTGTGTGTGGTTTGTGTGTGTGTGTGTTTTTGGTGTGTGTGTTGGGGTGGTGTTGTGGGGTGGTGGTGGTGTGTGGTGTGTGTGTGTGTGTTGTGTGTGTGGTTTTTGTGTGTGTGTGTGTGTGGTGTTGTGGTGTGTTGTGTGTGTGTGTGTGTGTGTGTGTGTGTGTGTGTGTGTGTGTGTGTGTGTGTGTGTGTGGTGTGTGTGTGTTTGTGTGTGGTGTGTGTGTGTGTGTGTGTGTGTGTGTGTTGGGGGGTGTGTGGGTGTGTGTGGGGGGGGGGTGTGTGTGTGGGTGGTTGTGGTGTTGGGTGTGGGGTTTTGTTTGGTGGTGGGTGTTGGGTGGGGGTGGGTTTGGGTGGTTTGGTTTTTGGGGTGGGTGTGTTTTTTGGGTGGTGGTGTTTGGGGTGGGGTGTGTGGGTGGTTGGGGGGTTTTTTGGGGGGGGGGGGGGTTTTTGGGTGGGTGGGTGTTGGGGTGGGTTGGTGGGTTGTTTTGGGGGGGGGTTTGTGGGTTTTTTGGGGTTGGGTGGGTTTTTTTTTGGGGGGGTGGACTCAGGTGTTAAGAGGGGCGTGGGTATGTGATGGGGTAAGGGCTGGACTCAGGGTGTTAAGGGGGGGGGGGGGTGGGGGATTGGGGGAAAAATAAGGCCGGGGGGGTTTTCNGAACCTATAGTTATACACTGTAAATTTGTTGTAAGTTTACCCTTCCGAAAGGGAAAAATTAATCACTATAGCCCACTTATGCAGATCCGTAAACAAGGGTACGTAGAACCCTATTTGGTTTTAACCCTGTATTTGTAAACAAGGGTACGTCGTACCCTAATGACGTTCTATGGAAAAAAT
>JACEEZ010024749.1:45000-48131 GCA_016584305.1 Chionoecetes opilio
ATGACGTCCAGGCACACCAGTGTGGTTGGGGATTATTTCCAGATTATCTCCAGTGATATTGCACAGTGTAAACTTTGCAATACTAGTTATTGATATATTAGTTAATACCAAAGGTGGACACCAAACCGTTAATCCGTTAATCGTTAATTAACGAAGTTAACATTTTCGTTAACGATTTAACTTTTAAGTTAACTTTGGAAATCATTATCGGACTAATTAACTTCCGTTATATTTAACTTCCGTTAACTCAAGTCCGCTAACCCAAAAATTTCATAAAAACCGGTGAACGTTTAAAAGTTTCTATTATTTTCAGATTTTCAATACAGATGTAGTGTTAGCATAGTTAATATTGTACGCGTCATTCTTTCAACCCCGATATAACGCCACTTATTATTATACATAACTTTTCAATTAAACTTCGAATTGTGAGTTCAAAATGATATTTTATATATTCGATATTTAAGCAATTATTTTCTATTAATAGATCATATAAAGTTTCTTTAATAAACAAATAAGATATTGCATCATACACGCAACGCAGCGCTGTATATAAAAGGAAGTGCCAGTAGACAGAGGACTCACTTCACTCTGGAGAGCTATTACGGTTACAACGTGAGTATCTGTTATCATAGCGATGCCATTACTCTTAATGGAAAGACTGTTATCATAGCGATGCCATTACTCTTAATGGCAAGACTGTTATTACAGCGATGCCATTACTCTTAATGGCAAGACTGTTATTACAAACGATGCCATTACTCTTAATGGCAAGACTGTTATTACAGCGATGCCATTACTCTTAATGGCAAGACTGTTATTACAGCGATGCCATTACTCTTAATGGCAAGACTGTTATTACAGCGATGCCATTACTCTTAATGGCAAGACTGTTATTACAGCGATGCCATTACTCTTAATGGCAAGACTGTTATTACAGCGATGCCATTACTCTTAATGGAAAGACTGTTATTACAGCGATGCCATTACTCTTAATGGCAAGACTGTTATTACAGCGATGCCATTACTCTTAATGGCAAGACTGTTATTACAGCGATGCCATTACTCTTAATGGCAAGACTGTTATTACAGCGATGCCATTACTCTTAATGGCAAGACTGTTATTACAGCGATGCCATTACTCTTAATGGAAAGACTGTTATTACAGCGATGCCATTACTCTTAATGGCAAGACTGTTATTACAGCGATGCCATTACTCTTAATGGAAAGAAAATAAATAATTCAAGCTTCATTATTATAATATATTAAACATTAGTGTACATTCATTTGATATTCGATTTGATATTTCATTTTTTTTCACCCTTTTCTGGCTGTAAAAGCCTTTAAAAACCTAAAACGGGGCCAAAACTATGAAATCAGCCTTTTTAAAGTTTTTTTATAAGTTAAAACTATAAAATTTGCCTTTTTTAACTCTAAAGCAAAAAAATCCTATAGTTTTTGGGTTCTAAAGCCCTTTAAAAACCCCATAAAGGCTGATTTTATAGTTTTGGCACTTTTCAAAGGTGTTTTTAGGTGGTTTTAGAGCAAAAACTGATTTTTTTTCCCTAGAATAAAGATTAACATTAACGGTTTATCGATAACTAACGTTACATTTTTAAGGAATTAACTGATTAACGGTTATCGAAGTTAATGTTTTGGATAACTGATTAACGGTTACCAAAGTTAACTTTTTGATTAACGGCGCCCACCACTGGTTAATACTAATTATTCATGCAAGATATTATCATGTAAATATTCGCGTAAGAGTGGGTCCTCGTCCCGCAAGCTGGCAACATAGAAACTTGAATGGAATTTACATTAGACATTCATTTTTTTATGTCTGAACTCCTACAATACATACAAAATATTTCAGTTACCTGTATGTTATAAAAACTTGCGTATTAACATACGGTACATACGGTAACACACATCGGTATTAGTAAACAGACGTTCCCTCGTCAACAGACAGTTGCCCACACGACACCGGGCCCAGTTGCAGCGGTAGATCACTACGGACGGCTCTGTGAGGAATTATCCTCTAAACAAACAAACAAAGGTCAGTGTGTGTGTGTGTGTGTGTTTGCGGCGGTAATTGCAAAATGAGTGGGATGGTTGACTCCTGCTACGATACTGAAATACCGGTTGGTAAGTGACCATGAATTACTGAACCTATCATATTTTCGTTTGTGTTTGTGGGGGGGCTTATGCCTTGTGTATTGCATGTACTATCAGTGTGGAGAGAGATGAGTATTGAGCTGCCGCCTGCCACTTGCCGCCATATGACTACAGACAAACGTGTTTACTAAACAAGTCTATAATATAACTAATACATACCGATACGTATACTTTCAAGCAAAGTACTTGGTATCGGTACTCGATACATTCCGATACCGAGCTGAAAAGTACTTGGTATCGTATCGAAACGAAAGTACTCGTATCGCCCACCACTATAGTCAATTAGAGAGAACTGCAACTCCGAAATGCCAGTGGTCGCTGGCAGTTTTAACTCACAATTTGGTGAAAAGTTGGTCAACTTGAAAGAAAAATATGGGCTTATTCCACTGCACTTAAAACACAAAAGTATAATTTTAAGAACGATTTTCTTCTATATGTATATTGTATAGAAGCCTGATTCTGTAAAACATGTATTTAACCAAATAACCAAGTAGGTTATAGTTGAGGAGGCGAGGTAAATGTTACTCTATGATATTATACAGTCAATAACGTATGTTTAGAAGTTATCTATACCTAGGCAGTCATATGTTCCTGTTATTATTGTGTATCAATCAGATAGAAAGCCTGGAAGTGCAATGAGTCGACGCGTGAAGTAGCAATGTTTTGATTCAATCTCCCCGCCACAATCTCCCCGCCCACCACTCCCCGCCGCGGCGTGTCGCCTCCACAATTATAACCTACATTGTCGCAGCAACAAGCGATTTCGGCATTCTTTATTCTTCGTTTTCCAAGGCATTGCTTATGTATTTTGACAAGCGTTTGCCAGACGCAGCAGTACTGTCTTAGAAAACAGTGTGAACATCGCCCAAATTTTACATGCCACAATATACATGTAAAAATATATTAAGCTTTGCTACTCGGCGAGTAATTTGCATTAAATTGCTATCTTAGACGTCAT
>JACEEZ010024750.1:0-2500 GCA_016584305.1 Chionoecetes opilio
TTTTTTTTAAAAAGGGTTTCGCGTCAACAAAACTTTACATTAGATAAACACAGTGTCCTGTTTGCCGCTTTTGGCTTTCGCTTCATTGATCACATTGTCATGACGCATCAAACTCAGTTACCTCCTCCTCCTCCTCCTCCTCCTCCTCCTCCTCCTCCTCCTCCTCCTCCTCCTCTGTCCGCTTTTAAACCTCTGGGTCTGTAGTTGGTATTGAAAATTGTCTCCCAGGGAAAGATCTATAGACTGTTGATGATAGTAGTCTAGTATCTTGTCCCGGGGTTTCCTGCGGGGCTCATCGGCGTCCACAATTACATTAGGCTCCAACGTAAAATAATAAAAAATATGGGGAAAATAGTTTTCAATACCACATAACCTTTGATGTTGGCCCTATGGTGTAGTGGTAAACACGGCTGCTCTGGGGAAAGCAAAGTCCGGGTTCGAATCCCGTTAAGGGGCAGTAGGTGATACTACTAGTAGAGAATAGTCTAACTTTTTTTTTAATTTTTTTATTTTGTAGTAATGATAATGTTGTATTTTATCAATAAATTTTCTTTTATCAGATGCATGATTAACTATGAAATAATTATGTTGAAACAAGAGTGGTTCCCTTATAGCCAAGGGTTCCTCGTGGCCCGCCCTTGTGACGTGCCGGTAGGCTAGCTCCGGAGGGTGTTTTGCGGAGGGAACCTTGTGTTTCGGGGGTGGGCCTGGAAAACCCCCTTAGCCAACACTGAGGAAGCAGCTCTTCATCCACCCTCTAAATTCACCTTACAGACCACCTAAATTCACCTTACAGATCTCTCCACAATGGTTTTTTTTTTTTTTTTTTTTGTGTTTGTGTGTGTGTTCGGGGTGTTTGTTTTGGTTGTTGTGTTAGGAAATGTGATGTTTTATATATTAATCCTAATTGTCAGTGATGGTTCCACATGATAACGATTTTCTCTCTCTCTCTCTCTTTTCTCTCTCTCGTCTCTCTCTCTCCTCTCCTCTCTCATTTATATTCTTCCTTCGTCTTCCTCAGCTTTCTTCTTTCTCTTGATCTTCTATTCAATTCGTTCTGGTTCTGTTAGCTCTCTTCTCCTCTCTCTCCATCTCTCTCTCTCTCTCTCTCTCTCTCTCTTCTTTTCTCTCTCTCTCTCTCTCGTCTCTCTCTCTCTCTCTCTTCTCTCTCTCTTTCTCTTTTCATTACTTATTTCATGACTTTTTTTTCCCCTCATTATCTCTTCACGCCCTTTTGGTGTCCCTGCGTCTGTAACTGATGTAATTTAATCCAACGCTTTAATATTATCTTTTATTTTAACTTTTTTTTTCTCTCTCTCTCTCCTCTCTCTCCCTCTCTCACTCTCCCTTCTCTCTCTCTCTCTCTTCTCTCCTCTCTCTCTCTCTCTTCTCTCTCTCTCTCTCTCTCTCTCTCTCTTCTCTCTCTCTCTCTCTCTCGAAAACCCCTATTACTATCACATCTACATAACTGCATTACTACCACTACTACCACCATCACCACCACCACTACTACCACCACCACTACCACTACCACTACTACTACTACTACTACTACCACTACCACTATCACCACCACCACTACTACCACCACTACCACAACTATTACTACTACCACCACCACCACTATAACTACACCACCCCACCACACTACAAACCCCTCACCACCCCATCACCACCACCACTACTACCACCACTACCACCACTACCACTACTACTACTACCACCACTATTACTACCACCATCACCACCATTACTACTACTACTACTACTACTACTACCACTACACTACTACTACTACTACTACTACTACTACTACTACTACTACTACCAGGAGAGTTGTTCACCTGTCACCACCACCATCACCATCTCACCATGATATATAGTGAAGGTGTGACTGCTTGGGCGTGACCTCCATTATATTAGAGAGAGAGAAAAAAAAAAAGAGAGAGAGAGAGAGAGAGAGAGAAGAGAGAGAGAGAGAGAGAGAGAGAGAGAGAGAGAGAGAAGAGAGAAGAGAGAGAGAGGAAGAGAGAGAAGAGAGAAGAGAGATAGAGAGAGAGAGAGAGGAGAGCGGGAAGAGAAGATCAAGTAACAAAAAAACACAAAGTATGAGAAAGAAAATCAGAGAAAGAGACAAAGACAGAAGGAGAGAGAGAGAGAGAGAGAGAGAGAGAGAGAGAGAGAGAGAGAGAGAGAGAGAGAGAGAGAGAGAGAGAGAGAGAGAGAGAGAGAGAGAGAGAGAGAGAGAGAGAAGAGAGAAGAGAGAGAGAGAGAGAGAGAGTGTCTTACGGCACCTACAGTATTACAAGATCAAGCCACCAAGAACACAATATTTTATCCATTGTTATGGCTTGCTTCACATCACTTGCGACGAATTAAAGAGCTTATTTTTCCATGTCTTTTAAACGCCTTTCTTCTCCTCCTCCTCCTCCTCCTCCTCCTCTTCCCTCCTTCTCCTCCTCCTCCTCCTCCTCTTCCTCCTTCTCCTCCTCTCCCCTCC
>JACEEZ010024750.1:15000-27500 GCA_016584305.1 Chionoecetes opilio
GTGTGTGTGTGTGTGTGTGTGTGTGTGTGTGTGTGTGTGTGTGTGTGTGTGTGTGTGTGTGTTTTATGCTACCACTATCTACTCTTTCATCATTGTTGCTATTGCTTTTTCAATTAGTACAGCCTATCACCTATCGTTCTTAACCTATTAAACCTATATCAGATCACGCCCTTTGGCACAACTTATAACAAAGCCTCTAGACAAACACACAAACTATCTCGATATCAAACTTTATCAAACTCAAAATAAGTATCGCACAGCTTATCAAATGCCCTTCCTTAAACAGACCTTCCTTATCATTGCATAGCCAACTTTTGAAAGAGTTAATATCAGCGCACATATCCTGACCCACCGCGCATGTCCAGTATAATTAATAAAAAAAAATTGCTATCGTAATTAAGTCCAGAAAAAGTCGGTTTAAACAAGCTGAAATCTATAATCTCACACACTGCCATAAAGATGTGTGTGTGCTAACATGTAGTGCTATATAGGAAAACAGTATCGTTAGAACACTCATCACTTTATCCTTGTGAGAGCTAGCATACTTCACGGTTAGGGTAATGCAATGTGCCTGTATGATCTAAATTGTGGACTAACTCTTACCTAATAATGTCAATCTTACTAAATAAAGTCAAATAATACTAAATAACTCTTACTAAATAATGTCTTACTAGATAAAGAGCGTAAAAATAAACGTGCAATTAAGTGACTGGGCAAAGACTATGTAGCGATGAAAATGAAACCATGAAAGAATGAAAATAAATTACATGAAAGAATGAAAATAAAAAACATGAAAGTGAAAATAAAAAGCATGAAAATAAAAACCATGAAAGAATTAAAATAAAAAACAAGAAAGAATGAAAATAAATTACATGAAAGAATGAAAATAAAAAACATGAAAGAATGAAAAAAAAAAAGCATGAAAGAAGAAAAAAAGATAGGATGTGAAAGAAACTACCGCTTGGGAAAGGTAAAAAATATTCATTCTACGCATTGCTACACTGATAGAAGAGCCGGAAAAAAGACCTTGCAAACTTAAATGAGCTGTAAAATAGGCCTAAAAATTTGTGACATTGATCAAGCTTAGTAATTAGAATATAAAGAAGGAGGGAAAGAAATTAAGAAAACTGCAAAGAAATAAAACCATGTACAGACTAGGGGGATAAAATAGGCTGCTAAAAATCGCTTCCTTCCTTCCTTCCTCACCCTTCCTTCACGTCATTATTTCTTCCTTCTTCCTTCCCTCCTACAATCTGCACATCTCACCACCTTCACAGCTAACAAATACATCCCTACTAATCACACATATAGAAACACTGCCTTATTCCTTCACAAATCTGCACAAAAACCGATAATTTCCTCAAGCATTTAACCCCTTGAGGCCCAGAACGTAATTTCCATTGCAATTTGGCTACCATTAGACGATTTTTAGTGAATATAAGCATTATTCTATAGATATTACCTGTTTAGTATCCTTGTCCACTAGCTAATTTGGTATATTAAGTTACTTTTCCTAATTTTATGGTTAACAACAGACGATTTTATGTATCAAAGGAAAGATCTAGGCGTGAAGGGGTTAAGGTTAGCTATTACACCTCGCCGCCGCCACACATACCTGTCATTCCAGCTGATTCCTCGCACTCCTGCACATGATAGGGAGGGAGAAGAGGCGATGAAGGACTCTTAACACTGTGACGCGAAGGAATTATAGTCACGGATACGCGCGCGCACAAAATAATGATACTTTTGGTGCCTTTGAGTCTAGCGTCTGTCCCCCGCGGCCACGTAACCTTGACTTCCGCGCGGAGTGACACCGTGATGGTCATGGAAGATAATGTAATGAGTGTTCTGGCAAGGTCTTCTTCTTATATACGTGTAACCCATTGATAAATTAATTCAATAAAAGTTATCTAATATATTTTTGTGTCTTTATATTACTGTAACTCATATAAAAGTCGTGATTTGGTGATTAACGAGATAGAAGAAACTATAGTTTTTTTTTTTTATTATGGTCAAAATGCAGTAAGGAAGCCACGCCCCCTGCCTCCCCTTCTATTCTACGGGGCAGCTGATTGGTGCATTCCTCGTATCATCACTACCAATCACAATATCTTCACTACTTAACAGCGGCGTGACCACTGGACAGAGCAATCTTCACTACAGAGGGTGACAAAATCAAAAATCCCTCTGTAGTGAAGATTGCTCTGTCCAGTGGTCACGCCGCTGTTAAGTAGTGAAAATATTGTGATTGGTAGTGATGCTGATGACGAGGAGTGCACCAATCAGCTGCCCCGTAGAATAGAAGGGGAGGCAGGGGGCGTGGCTTCCTTACTGCATTTTGACCATAATAAAAAAAATAGACTATAGTTTGGCGGCGGAGGAAGGTGGGTATTGCGGCTGTGAGGCTGGTGCGAGGCTGTGAGGCTGGTGCGAGGCTGTGAGGCTGGTGCGAGGCTGTGAGGCTGGTGCGAGGAGAGGCTGGGGATGACGGAGGGAGGCAGCATTATTATGACCTTGATTCCTTAGGCTTATACACTTGTCTTTTTCTATTATTTTCTATTATTATTATATATTCCTATTTTACTATTATGACATATAGGACTGCACCTTCACAGCACGTCATGAGAACAAAGAAAACATGAACAAAGTCTGACGTGAGAACACCTGCTTATGTAACCATTTATTTAGATATTATAACTTAATTACTATCCAACTAATTTAACATCAAAACCATAATCTATCAAACTATCTAATGTCACACAAACTGAAACGTCCAATAATCACGAGGATTCAATTTGGACACCTGATGCGCCGAGAAGCAAGATGCCCCGAACCCTACCATCCCCTCCTCTCCCTTCCCCCTACCATCCCCTCCTCTCCCTTCCCCCTACCATCCCCTCCTCTCCCTTCCCCCTTACCATCCCCTCCTCCCTTCCCCTCCCCTCCTTCCCTTCCCCTACCATCCCCTCCTCTCCCTTCCCCCTACCATCCCCTCCTCTCCCTTCCCTTACCATCCCCTCCTCTCCCTTCCCCCTACCATCCCCTCCTCTCCCTTCCCCCTACCATCCCCTCCTCTCCCTTCCCCCTACCATCCCCTCCTCTCCCTTCCCCCTACCATCCCCTCCTCTCCCTTCCCCACTCACCATCCTCTCCCTTCCCTACTCCCTCCTCTCCTTCCTACCATCCTCCCCCTTCCCTACCTCCCCTCCTTCCTCCCCCTACCATCCCCTCCTCTCCCTTCCTCCTACCATCCCCTCCTCTCCCTTCCCCTACCATCCCCTCCTCTCCCTTCCCCCTACCATCCCCTCCTCTCCCTTCCCCCTACCATCCCCTCCTCTCCCTTCCCCCTACCATCCCCTCCTCTCCCTTCCCCCTACCATCCCCTCCTCTCCCTTCCCCCTACCATCCCTCCTCTCCCTTCCCCCTACCATCCCCTCCTCTCCCTTCCCCCTACCATCCCCTCCTCTCCCTTCCCCCTACCATCCCCTCCTCTCCCTTCCCCCTACCATCCCCTCTTCTCCCTTCCTCCTACCATCCCCTCCTCTCCCTTCCCCTACCATCCCCTCCTCTCCCTTCCCCCTACCATCCCCTCCTCTCCCTTCCCCCTACCATCCCCTCCTCTCCCTTCCCCCTACCATCCCCTCCTCTCCCTTCCCCCTACCATCCCCTCCTCTCCCTTCCCCCTACCATCCCCTCCTCTCCCTTCCCTTCCTATCATCCCCTCCCTCTCCATCGTCTCACACTTGACTTGCATCATAAATACATCAATAGTAACAGGAGTTTTCCCCACAGTCTGGAAACACTCAGTAGTAGTACCCATTCTTAAGTCTGGTGACGTCAATGAACCAGGTAATTACCGTCCCATATCTCTCCTCCCCGTTCTTTCTAAAGTACTAGAAAAAATAATATCATCTCAGCTCACTCAACACCTAGAAACAAATAACTTGCTTAGCAAAACCCAACATGGCTTCAGGTCAAATTTATCAACCACCTCTGCTCTATTAACACTAACCAACAATTTATATGCAAACATGGACAATAAGAAAGTTTCTTTAGTTACTCTCTGCGACTTGTCAAAAGCATTCGACAGCGTTAGTCATACACTATTATTACGTAAGTGTCTCAAGTTGCACATTGATTCTTTCTGGTTTCACAGCTACCTCAGTGACAGGACACAATCGGTGCGCATAAGCAATACTATGTCGGATAAAACAAATATTTCCTATGGTGTGCCTCAAGGGTCAGTACTTGGTCCCAACTTGTTTACTATATATGTAAATGATCTGTCGTGTTTTCTCCCAAATCGTGAAATCATTCAGTATGCCGATGACACCCAGTTTGTCCACACAGGTAATATAGACGACCTAAATAATCTGATACACAAAAGTGAAGAAACTGTAAAATTAGCTAGAATATACTTTAACAAGAATGGTCTAATGCTCAATGCTAAAAAAACGCAATGCATGTTCATAGGGACAAGGGGGCTCCTGTCAAAGATTCCACCTGACACTCACATGCTGGTGGACGGCAATGTGATTACCCCCAGCACATCTCTAAAGAATCTGGGTGTACACTTTGATAATAACCTACTGTTTGATACGCACATCACTGAAATAAGTAAGAAAATATATGGAACAATAATGTATGTTAATAGATTAAGGGATTGTTTTAACAAAAGCACAAGAGTTTCTGTCATACAGTCATTAGTCATGAGCATAATAAACTACGGCATTGCCATCTGGGGAACAACCAATTCCACTCAAATCCATCGAGTAGAAAAATTGCAAAATTTTGCCGCTAAAGTTGCTCTTGGAGGAGCTGCCAAGAGTGACCATGTCATTCCTTTCTTGAAAGAGCTGGGATGACTGAAAATAAATCAAAAACACAATCTTGAGTTAGCAAAAATAATATACAACTTAATAAATCAAAATCTTCCTATTTGGTTGTTCCCACTACCCACCGTAAGCACCATGCATGCCCACAGTGTCAACACTAGGCAGACAGAACAGCTCCATGTACCCCGGTGTAACACCTGCTTGGGCACCAGGTCCTTTCAAGTGGCTGCGCCCACTCTTTGGAACAGCCTTCCCAATGACGTAAAACACGCCACCTGCCTAACCACATTCAAAACACGTCTAGAAAAGTACCTATTAGGTAAACAATTTTCAGGAATAAATTATTAACGTTTTCGTTTGATTTATGTCATTTATTATGTTCGTCTGCAATTTTACTTAGTTTTACTTGACCATAGTATAGTTTTACTTGACCATAGTATGCCCACTATATCTTAATATTTTATTGCTTCGCTATTTTATTTGCCTTTTAAGATGTTATCCTTTTATTTTATTGCTAGATTTAGTACATTATACCCAATTTTTATTTGTATTTTCACTGACGTCATTAAATGTAATATACATGTAAAGAATAACCATTTTAATTATGGAATAAAAATTCTGATTCTGATTCTGATTCCCCCTACCATCCCCTCCTCTCCCTTCCCCCTAACCATCCCCTCCTATTCCCTTCCCCTACCATCCCCTCCTCTCCCTTCCCCCTACCATCCCCTCCTCTCCCTTCCCCCTACCATCCCCTCCTCTCCCTTCCCCTACCATCCCCTCCTCTCCCCCTACCATCCCCTCTCCTTCCACATCCCTCCTCTCCCTTCCCTACCATCCCCCTCCTCCTCTCCCTCTTCCTCCCCTACCATCCCCTCCTCTCCCTTCCCCTACCATCCCCTCCTCTCCCTTCCCCTACCATCCCTCCTCTCCCTTCCCCTACCATCCCCTCTCCCTTCCCCTACCATCCCCTCCTCTCCCTTCCCACTCCCCCCTTCCTCCCCTACCATCCCTCCTCTCCTTCCCCTACCTTCCCTCCTCTCCCTTCCCTATCCCCTCCTTCCCTTCCCCTACCATCCCCTCTCCCTCCCCCCTTCCCCCTACCCTCCCCTCCTCTCCCCCTACTCCCCCCTTCCCTATCCTCTCCTCTTCCCGCCTGTCATCGCACCTCCCGCACTCTCCGCCCTGGTCACCCGTTAACGCCCTTACAACGATGCCCAGTAGACGTCCGCAACGACCTGCGCGACCCCTCTCGGATAACTCTCGCGCCTAAACGCTTGATGACGCAGGGATCTGATAGTGATCTGACAGATGACAGCCTGGAGACTGCTGCTGCTGCTGCTGCTGCTGCTGCTGCTGCTGCTGCTGTTTTGTGCGTGCGTGCGTGCGTGCGTGCGTGCGTGCGTGCGTGCGTGCGTGCGTGCGTGCGTGCGTGCGTGCGTGCGTGCGTGCGTGCGTGCGTGCGTGCGTGCGTGCGTGCGTGCGTGCGTGCGTGCGTGGTGGTGTGTGTTGTGTGTGGTGTGTGTGGTGTGTGTGTGTGTGTGTGCGTGTGTGTGTGTGTGTGTTTCTACAGATCTTTATTTTTATTTTATTCTGTGCGTTTATATTTTTTTCTTCTTTCATTACCTTTATATTTTTCTCTCTTTTTTTCAATAACTTACATTTATTTCTTTTTTCGTTTTTTTTTAAATTTGGTTTTATATATTTTTCATTTCATTCCTAAACCCTCTCTCTCCTCTCTCTCTCTCTCTCTCCTCTCTCTCTCTCTCTCTCTCTCTCTCTCTCTCTCTCTCTCTCTCTCTCTCTCTGGCCGCCACATGATCTGCCAATTAATGAAAGGTAAAAGCCAAGGTAAGTGGCAGGAAAGAGGGAGGGAGCGAGAGATAAGAATGAAGATAGAGAAGAAATATTTGGATAAAGGAAGGAATAGAGGAGGACAAGTAAAAGAGGAGAATAGAGGGGAGGGGTGGAAGAGGAGGGGAAGGAAGGCAAGAGGGGTAATGGAGGGGGAGGGGGGGAGGGGGGAGAGTGCCTGGACAATAACAAAACGGGTTCATCATCGGTCCAACGTAAAAAAAAAAAAAGTTGATTAAATGGAATGGAATGAAATAAGAGTTAAGCAAAAAAAAAAGGAAAAATAATGGAATGAGGAAAGTCTTCAATACAAAGGAATACAAAGGAAGAACAGACAGCACAGCAACATCCCTACTGGGCCAAACGAGACTGCCTGTGTAACTACTTTCTACCACTATAGTTTCTACGTGTTGGAGGTAAAAGAACGGTAAAGTTGAAAGTTAATGTAGGAGGAGAGAGGAAGAGGAAGAGGAAGAGGGAAGAGGAAGAGGAAGAAGAAGAGGAAGAGGAAGAAAAAGAGGAAGAGGAAGAGGAAGAAGAAGAGGAAGAGGAAGAGGAAACAGGAAAGAGGAGGAGGAAGAGGAAGGGAATATGAAAGGACTAACAGAACAGATAGCTGGGGAAGAAAGAAATATGGAGTGAGAAGAAAATAGCGTAAAGGAATAAAAGAATGGAATGAAGAAAGTATGAAATAATGAAGGCAAGGGAGGTAAGAGGTAAGGAATATGAAAGGACTGGGAGATAAATAAGGAAGAAAGGAAATATGGAAGAAAGTTATGTGAACGGGAAGAAACAGAAGACAAAAGTGTAGGAGAATAAAAGGCGGACTATTGATATGAATGTTATGGAAAAAATATGTAGATAGGAGATACAATGGGAAGGGAGGGATGGAGAGGACTGATAAGGAAAGGGAAGGGAGGGATAGAGGGAAGGGAGGGAGAGGGAAGGAGAGGGGACGAGAGGGAGGCATAGAGGGAGAGGGGAAGGAGATGGGAAGGGAGGGATAGAAGGGGAGGGGACGAGAGGGAAGGAGAGGGGAGAGGAGGGAGTATTATCTTAAGGGGTCAAAGAATGCCTCACTTTCAAAACTCCACGTGTAAAAAAAATGAATATAGATCTGGAACGAGACAACTGGTATAAGCAAAGCCACACACACACACACACGCACACACACACACACACATACACACACACACACACACACACACACACACACACACACACACACACACACACAGGAGAAAAAAAAAAACATGCACTTTTTTTCTCTCTCTAAACCAAATATGCATTTTTTTCTATTTTTTTCCTCTCTCTCTCTCTCTCTCTCTCTCTCTCTCTCTCTCTCTCTCTCTCTCTCTCTCTCTCTCTCTCTCTCTCTCTCTCTCTCTCTCTCTCTCCTCTCTCTCTCTCTCTCTCTCTCTCTCTCTCTCTCTTCTCTCTCCTCTCTCTCTCTCTCTCTCTCTCTCTCTCTCCCGTGTTATCTTCATGCCGCAAGATAACACGAGTACCCATTAGGAGACAAATCGACCACCCACGGGATAACTCAGCCCCAGAAACTAACTCTGCAACGAAGAGAGGAAAGAGAAGAAAAAAAAGCCTCCTCCACCTCTTCCTCCTCCTCCTCCTCCTCCTCCTCCTCCTCCTCCTCCTCCTCTTCCACCTCCTCCTCCATAGAATTAATATTTAGCGTTCAATCCACAAGTTAAGTGATTAATTCAAAGATAAATTTCGTTCGAGATCATTGAATAGCAAGCGGTGACGGGGCCGAGATTTCTTGAGTGTGGTGGGGGTACAGGGTGGTGGGGGAGGAGGTTGGGGGGGAGGAGGGGGAGGTGAGGAGGGGGAAGTTGGAGCCAGCTGTTGCGGTTGGGGACAGTGAGAGGAAAATGAGACACTGCAGAGGTTTATTATATTAATGATCTATGTTTAAGTTCTGCTTCTGCTTCTCTTTCACCTCCTCCTCCTTCTCTTCCCCCTCCTCCTTCTCTTTCACCTCCTCCTTCTTCTCTTCCCACTCCTCCTTCTCTTCCCCCTCCTTTTCCTCTTCTTCCCCTCCTCCTTCTCTTCCACCTCCTCTTCTTCCCTTCCCCCTCCTTCTCTCTTCAACGTACTCTTCATCCCTCCCTCCCTCCTCTTCCTCCCTTCCCCCTCCTCTTCCTCCCTTCCACCTCCTCTTCCTCCCTTCCACCTCCTCTTCCTCCCTTCCCCCTCTTCTTCCTCCCTTCCCCATCCTTCTTCCTCCCTTCCCCCTCCTTCTTCCTCCCTTCCCCCTCTTCTTCTTCCCTTCCACCTCCTCTTCCTCCCTTCCCCCTCCTCTTCCTGCCTTCCCCTCCTCTTCCTCCCTTCCTCCCCCCTTGGCTAACACCACCCCCTATCACCCTCCCCCTCCTGCAGTGCTCCCTAAAGTTCTATTGCTGTAAAGTTGCTTCCTCTGTGTCTGAAATATTTGCAAACTCACATCTTGTTTCGCTTGGTTATCAGGCGTTAGATTTCTTTTTTTCTCTTTACGGTTTTCATTAAATTCCTGCTGCTCTAAGTTATTGTTTTCTTACTGTTCTTTTAACAACTTTATTAATGGGTTTTTTTGTAGCCGATTCTGGAATGAGTTGCATGTATCCGTATTATCGTATTATCGTATTTTCGTATTTTCTTCATTAATTTCATCCTCCTTTCTTTATTCCGTCATTCGTTATTCCTATCTTATATTCTATTATATTTATTTCTTCATTCTATTTCTTTATTCGTTATTTCTCTCCTACTCTTTATTCTGTCATTCCTTATTCCTTTTTTCATCCTCCCTATGCCTGTCTGGCGGTATTCAAATTATCCTTATTACATTTTTATTATATTTCATTTCCCTTTATCTATTCCACCATTCGTTATATAAATTTTACGTATCAGATCAACTTTTCATACACAATTATATTTCAAAGGTGAGGTTCAGATTTGTATTTTTTCCCTCCTATAACAGGATTCAAATGTTTTAGTGGTAAGACGTGTGTACCGATTAAGGATTCTGAAACCGTATCTCTTTTCTTAAAAAAAAAATATATATTGTAAAAATAATTGTTGGAAAAATTGATATTGTTAATTTAGTAAAAAATATATTGCAAGGTATAGTATAGCTCTCGAAAACCATCGTATGTTCTCCGTTGTATAACCCTTAAACCCTTCACGCCCAGATCTTTCCTTGGCTATATAAAATCGTCTGTTGTTATCCATAAAATTACGAAAAGTAACTAAATATACCAAATTAGTTAGTGGACAAGGTAAATATCTGTAAAATATTGCTTATATTCACTAAAAATTGATAATGGCACCCAAATTACTATGTAAATAACGTTCTGGGTCTCAAGGGGTTAAATTACGTCAATAAAAAATCAATAAAATATAACGATGAGCGGATCATATCAATGTTTTTTCTTCGAATGTGAACTATATTTTCAGTGGGTAAAGCTTTCTCAAAATTCGAAGACTTCTTGATGGGTTCCCGCAAGACCTAAGTTACCCTAAGTTACCAAAGTTACCTAACCTAACCTAAGACCTAACCTAATCTAAAGACCTAAGTTACCTAAGTTAAAAAAGAAATATATATATATAAGAGCAAGTTGTTTTCGAAGGATCAAAGTTTCCACAGAATGACGATCAAGAGGAGAGAGAGAGAGAGAGAGAGAGAGAGAGAGAGAGAGAGAGAGAGAGAGAGAGAGAGAGAGAGAGAGAGAGAGAGAGAGAGAGAGAGAGAGAGAGAGAGAGAGAGAGAGAGAGAGAGAGAGAGAGAGGAGAGAGAGAGAGAGAATATGGGTAAAGAGAGGGATGGAAAAAAAGTGAGAACGAATGAGTGTATAAGAGAGCGAAGGAAGAGGAAAGAGGATAGAGAAAGGGGAACAGAGAGAAGAGGATAGAGAAAGGGAACAGAGAGAAGAGGATAGAGAAGGGAACAGAGGAAGAGATAGAGAAGGGAACAGAGAGAAGAGGATAGAGAAAGGGGAACAGAGAGAAGAGGATAGAGAAAGGGGAACAGAGAGAGAGGATAGAGAAAGGGAACAGAGAGAAGAGGATAGAGAAAGGGGAAACAGAGAGAAGAGGATAGAGAAAGGGGAACAGAGAGAAGAGGATAGAGAAAGGGGAACAGAGAGAAGAGGGTAGAGAAAGGGGAACAGAGAGAAGAGGATAGAGAAGGGAAACAGAGAGAAGAGGATAGAGAAAGGGGAACAGAGAGAAGAGGATAGAGAAAGGGGAACAGAGAGAAGAGGATAGAGAAAGGGAAACAGAGAGAAGAGGATAGAGAAAGGGGAACAGAGAGAAGAGGATAGAGAAAGGGGAACAGAGAGAAGAGGATAGAGAAAGGGGACACAGAGAGAAGAGGATAGAGAAAGGGGAACAGAGAGAAAGGATAGAGACAGAGGAGGAGGAAAGGGGAAAGAGAGAAGAGGATAGAGAAAGGGGAACAGAGAGAAGAGGATAGAGAAAGGGGAACAGAGAGAAGAGGATAGAGAAAGGGGAACAGAGAGAAGAGGATAGAGAAAGGGGAACAGAGAGAAGAGGATAGAGAAAGGGGAACAGAGAGAAGAGGATAGAGAAAGGGGAACAGAGAGAAGAGGATAGAGAAAGGGGAAACAGAGAGAAGAGGATAGAGAACGGGGAACAGAGAGAAGAGGATAGAGAAAGGGGAACAGAGAGAAGAGGATAGAGAAAGGGGAACAGAGAGAAGAGGATAGAGAAAGGGGAACAGAGAGAAGAGGATAGAGAAAGGGGAACAGAGAGAAGAGGATAGAGAAAGGGAACAGAGAGAAGAGGATAGAGAAAGGGGAACAGAGAGAAGAGGATAGAGAAAGGGGAACAGAGAGAAGAGGATAGAGAAAGGGGAACAGAGAGAAGAGGATAGAGAAAGGGGAACAGAGAGAAGAGGATAGAGAAAGGGGAACAGAGAGAAAGAGGATAGAGAAAGGGGAACAGAGAGAAGAGGATAGAGAAAGGGGAACAGAGAGAAGAGGATAGAGAAAGGGGAACAGAGAGAGAGGATAGAGAAAGGGGAACAGAGAGAAGAGGATAGAGAAAGGGGAACAGAGAGAAGAGGATAGAGAAAGGGAAACAGAGAGAAGAGGATAGAGAAAGGGGAACAGAGAGAAGAGGTAGAGAAGGGGAACAGAGAGAAGAGGATAGAGAAAGGGAAACAGAGAGAAGAGGATAGAGAAAGGGAACAGAGAGAAGAGGATAGAGAAAGGGGAACAGGAGAGAGGATAGAGAAAGGGGAACAGAGAGAAGAGGATAGAGAAAGGGAACAGAGAGAAGAGGATAGAGAAAGGGAACAGAGAGAGAGGATAGGAAAGGGGAACAGAGAGAAGAGGATAGAAAGGGGAACAGAGAGAAGAGGATAGAGAAAGGGAAACAGAGAGAAGAGGATAGAGAAAGGGAACAGAGAGAAGAGGATAGAGAAAGGGAAACAGAGGAAGGGATAGAGAAAGGGGAACAGAGAGAAGAGGATAGAGAAAGGGGAACAGAGAGAAGAGGATAGAGAAAGGGAAACAGAGAGAAGAGGATAGAGAAAGGGAAACAGAGAGAAGAGGATAGAGAAAGAGGAACAGAGAGAAGAGGATAGAGAAAGGGGAACAGAGAGAAGAGGATAGAGAAAGGGGAACAGAGAGAAGAGGATAGAGAAAGGGGAACAGAGAGAAGAAAAATGAAACAAACTGAATGGAGAGATAAGAAAAGATTGATGAGGTGGAGCAAGAAGACATATGAAGAGGAAGAAGAAGTGAAGGAGGAGGAGGAGGAGGAGGAGGAGGAGGAGGAGGAGGAGGGAGGAGGAGG
>JACEEZ010024750.1:35000-70000 GCA_016584305.1 Chionoecetes opilio
ATGCCACACTTTAAAAGTTTAAAGAGATCATTTTGGACGTAGGCGTGACCAGTGTAGTTATCATGGTGTGTTTACCTTTTAGACTCAACAATATATGTCAGTATAGTATATATACTTAGAACACATAACTGCCTATTCCTCATCTCTCTCTCTCTCTCTCTCTCTCTCTCTCTCTCTCTCTCTCTCTCTCTCTCTCTCTCTCTCTCTCTCTCTCTCTCTCTCTCTCTCTCTCTCTCTCTCTCTCTCTCTCTCTCTCCATCACTTCCTCACAGCACCTCGCTCCTCCATCAATCTTATCTTCTCCGCCATCCGATCAATCATACCCTTTCTTATTTCTATTCAGAATACATTCAATTGGTTTTCAATTTGTCTCTGTCTCTTTTCTGTCTGTCTGCATTCTTTCCTTTCATTCTTTGATTCTACATGCACGTTTCTCCTGTCTGTCTTTTTCTTCGGCTTCTCTCTCTTCCTTTTCTTCTTCATGGAATCAACAGTAAATTTCACCTTCGAACACCACCACTTGCATGAGTCACAAGGAGAGTCTTCTATATAGATAACATTTACAGGTGTGTGTGTGTGTGTGTGTGTGTGTGTGTGTGTGTGTGTGTGTGTGTATGTGTGTGTGTGTGTGTGTGTGTGTGTATGTGTGTGTGTGTGTGTGTGTGTGTGTGTGTGTGTGTGTGTGTGTGTGTGTGTGTGTGTGTGTGTGTGTGTGTGTGTATGTGTGCGTGTGTGTGTATGTGTGTGTTAAGAGCAGCTAGTTATTGTGTGTTTCAGGCCTTTACAGGGGACACCAGGCTATTCATGATGTCGAAAATGCTGTTGTCACACATTCCTGAAAGGTTGCTTGAGGCAGAGGCAGCAGTGCTTAGTCAGGGCGTGTGAGGGGCGGGCAGGCGGGGCGGGCGGGGCAGGCGGGCGGGCGGGGCAGGCGGGCGGGCGGGGCAGGCGGGCGGGCGGGGCAGGCGGGCGGGCGGGGCAGGCGGGCGGGCGGCACGGCGGGCGGGCGGGGCAGGCGGGCGGGCGGGGCAGGCGGGCGGGCGGGGCAGGCGGGCGGGCGGGGCAGGCGGGCGGGCGGGCAGGCGGGCGGGCGGGGCAGGCGGGCGGGCGGGGCAGGCGGGCGGGCGGGGCAGGCGGGCGGGCGGGGCAGGCGGGGCAGGGAGGCGGGGCAGGGCGGTGGGTGCGGTCATTACTCTCCACAAAATAACGGAGCCATAAAGTGTGATGAACGTATGACCTCGGAAATTAGCAGCTCAGGGCAGACATTATGAAATTGGATACAGTGACGGAACTCCCAGGCCGCGAGGGAGGGAACAGTTACGGTGTTGATCGCGCACCTGTGTATGGCCGGTACACATGTCACCTGTGTATGGCCGGTACACATGTCACCTGTATACAAAAGACAACAACTATATTATACTCGTCGCACGTTAAGTTGGCGAAAATTGGGCCCCCTCACTCCCCCCTTCCGAACGCATGGCATTGGATGAGGTGTTTGGTGTTGGGGCTTTAGGGCGGAACTTGGAGTAAGGCATGTATGGCCGGTACACACGTCACCTGTATACAACAAACGCCACAACGTTTCCCATATGCATTTTTTTAGACACTTGATACTTTTGTTAATTACTGATTAGAGTAAATTTCTGGTTCATGAGTGATTTTGGTATGTTATGTAATTACTTTTTATGCATTTTTGTGGACAATAAAATATCTATCTATCTATCTATCTATCTATCTATCTATCTATACAAAAGACAACAACTTGACTAGACTACTTCGGGGTCAGGAACGTAACTAACAGACCAGACCCATGATCGCTAAGACGAGTTGGGTCACTTGGGTGTCGTTTGGTCTGGCGAGTTGATAACGCCTGGAAGTGGTTAACCCCTTGAGACCCATAACGCAATTTCCATTGTAATTTGACTACCATAAGACGATTTTTAGTGACTATAAGCAATATTTTAATAGATATGACCTGTCTAGTATCCTTGTCCACTAGTTAATCTAGTATATTCAGTCACTTTTAGTAATTTTATGGCCAACAACATACATTTTTTTGTAGCCAAGGAAAGATCTGGGCGTGAAGTGGTTAAGTTAGGGCTCCCAGGTTCGAGTCTCGCCAGCAACCTTTTTCTGCAATCCTCAAGTGGCCGAAGACTACCCATTATCTGCCCATCAACCCTACAGTACCTTTGACGGTGAGTGCATCGGAGGACACGGGGGAGAAGGGCTCTAATCTAATCTAAGGGCATGAGCCTCTAACTAATCTAAGGACATGATCCTCTAATCGAATCTAAGGCCATGATCCTCTAATCTAATCTAAGGGCACGAGCCTCTAATATAATCTAAGGGCATGAGCCTCTAATCTAATCTAACGGCATGATCCTCTAATCTAATCTAAGGGCATGATCCTCTAATCTAATCTAAGGGCATGAGCCTCTAATCTAATCAAAGGGCATGAGCCTCTAATCTAATCTAAGGGCATGATCCTCTAATCTAATCTAAGGGCATGATCCTCTAATCTAATCTAAGGGCATGAGCCTCTAATCTAATCAAAGGGCATGAACCTCTTATCTAATCTAAGGGCATGATCCTCTAATCTAATCAAAGGGCATGAGCCTCTAATCTAATCTAAGGGCATGATCCTCTAATCTAATCTAAGGGCATGATCCTCTAATCTAATCTAAGGACATGATCCTCTAATCTAATCTAAGGGCATGAGCCTCTAATCTAATCAAAGGGCATGAACCTCTTATCTAATCTAAGGGCATGATCCTCTAATCTAATCAAAGGGCATGAGCCTCTAATCTAATCTAAGGGCATGATCCTCTAATCTAATCTAAGGGCATGATCCTCTAATCTAATCTAAGGGCATGAGCCTCTAATCTAATCAAAGGGCATGAACCTCTTATCTAATCTAAGGGCATGATCCTCTAATCTAATCAAAGGGCATGATCCTCTAATCTAATCTAAGGGCATGAGCCTCTAATCTAATCAAAGGGCATGAACCTCTTATCTAATCTAAGGGCATGATCCTCTAATCTAATCAAAGGGCATGATCCTCTTATCTAATCTAAGGGCATGATCCTCTAATCTAATCAAAGGGCATGAGCCTCTGATCTAATCTAAGGGCATGAGCCTCTAATCTAATCAGAGGGCATGATCCTCTTATCTAATCTAAGGGCATGATCCTCTAATCTAATCAAAGGGCATGAGCCTCTAATCTAATCTAAGGGCATGAGCCTCTAATCTAATCAAAGGGCATGAACCTCTAATCTAATCTAAGGACATGAGCCTCTAATCTAATCAAAGGGCATGAGCCTCTAATCTAATCAAAAGGCATGATCCTCTAATCTAATCTAAGGACATGAGCCTCTAATCTAATCAAAGGGCATGATCCTCTTATCTAATCAAAGGGCATGATCCTCTAATCTAATCAAAGGGCATGAGCCTCTTATCTAATCTAAGGGCATGAGCCTCTAATCTAATCAAAGGGCATGAACCTCTAATCTAATCTAAGGGCATGAGCCTCTAATCTAATCAAAGGGCATGAGCCTCTAATCTAATCAAAGGGCATGATCCTCTAATCTAATCTAAGGACATGAGCCTCTAATCTAATCAAAGGACATGAGCCTCTAATCTAATCAAAGGGCATGAGCCTCTAATTGTCACACGCGTCATTATCAACTCTACTTACGCCACTAACTAATGGCTAAATATCACATTCCTCAAGCGAGAAAAGCAATACATGCACGCAATGGGGTCGGACCAAAAAAACATTGAAAAGAAAGATCCATACATTGGCATTAACCCCTTCACGCCCAGATCTTTCCTTGGCTATATATAATCGTCTGTTGTCGAGCCATAGAATTACGAAAAGTAACTGAATATACCAAATTAGTTAGTCGAAAGGATACTAAGCAGGTCATAGCTATAAAATATTGCTTACATTCACTAAAAATCGTCTAATGGCACCTAAATTACAATGGAAATTACGTTCTGGGTCTCAAGGGGTTAATTAATAGAAAGAGTAAGGTAAGAGTAGGTATGAAGTAAGATAAGAGGAGGTTCGACGAAAAAAAAGAAAAGAAACAGGCAAGAGTACTCCCTGATAACGAGGCAGACGGATCATCATCATCATCATCATCATTATCGTCATCATCATCTAGCTGGATCTTCGTACTTTCTCCTGTATTACTTTCACACAATGACCTCTCGCACAAAATCTCACTAAATGTTTATAATCTTTTACGTGAAAATCTTCTGGTAATGCAAGATTTCTTTGGTGTTTAGCTATATAATTATACTTTAGCTTTCATCTTTCTTTTCTTCAGCTTAACTTTTCCTTCAGTCTTTTCATTCCTGTGATTCACGTTTCTTTCTTTTTCTCTTTTTCTCCCTTTATACTTCCTCTGACTTTCCTGTTCATATTGTTTCTTTTTCTCTCTCTTTCTTTATTAACCCTTCCATAATTTTCTTCGTCACCCTCTCCAGCTCCCTCATTCCCTCCTCCACTCCCTCATTCATACCCTCATTCCGTCCTCCACTCCCTCATTCACACCCTCATTCCGTCCTCCACTCTCTCATTCATACCCTCATTCCGTCCTCCACTCCCTCATTCATACCCTCATTCCGTCCTCCACTCCCTCATTCATACCCTCATTCCGTCCTCCACTCCCTCATTCATACCCTCATTCCGTCCTCCACTCCCTCATTCATACCCTCATTCCGTCCTCCACTCCCTCATTCATACCCTCATTCCGTCCTCCACTCCCTCATTCATACCCTCATTCCGTCCTCCACTCCCTCATTCATACCCTCATTCCGTCCTCCACACTCTCATTCATACCCTAATTTCCTCTCCACTCTCTCATTCATACTCTCATTCCCTCTCTAGTTCCTTCCTTCCGTCCTCCGTCCCCTCATTCCCTTGGTCACTCCCTCATACCGTCCTCCTCCCACTCATTCATACCCTCATACCCTCTCTAGCTCCCGAATTCCGTCCTCCATACCCTCATTCCCTTGATCGCTGCCTCGCTCCGTCATTCTTCCCTCAATCCCCCCTCGCTCCATCACACTCGCGGCGCCTCCTTCACCTCCCTGTCGCTTCCTCCATCCATCGCCATCTGGTCTGTGTCACCCCAAGGCAGGAGAGAACGCGCCACACCCCTCACATTCCCCTTCCTCTTCCAACTCCTCCACCTCTTCCACCTCCACAACCACCACCTCCTTTTCCTCCTCTTCTTTCTCCTACAGCGCCATCATTCTTTCATTCTTCCTCCTCTTCTTTCTCCACCACCACCTCCTCCACTTCCTCTTCTTTCTCCACTACCACTTCTTCCACCTCCTCTTCTTTCTCCAACACCACCTCCTCTTCTTTCTCCACCACCACCACCTCCTCTTCTTTCTCCTACAGGCTACACCGCCATCCATTTTTCTTCTATTTCCTCCTCCACATCCTTCTTCCAGTCTCTTAAATCGCTTCCATTCACCCCTTCATCTTCCTTTTTACCTCACATTCTCCTTCTCAACTTCGTAATATTCTCAACTTCGTAATATTATCAACTTCGTAATATTATCAACTTCGTAATATTATCAACTTCGTAATAGGTCTACAAACTCTACATACAACCTGTTATGTGTTTCTCGTAAGTAATCATGTGTAACTCTCCTCCTCCTCCTCTTCCTCTTCCTCTTCCTCCTCTAAAAACAGATGAAGCAAAGGTCTTGAAGAATGGGTCACGTAACAGTAATTTTCATATACGGTGAAAAGTTATTATAAACTATTGACTCATCTTTCTGAAGTCACTCGCAGCCAAAGTCCTTCAGATAATTACACCGGCGGATGACAAGCCATTCATATTCCTGCGGGACACCTATCAGGCGCGCCCTCAAGAATGTGCACTGACACTTCACCAACTCGTATGACCTTTTTTCCTTGAACAAATAAACAAATTACAAATTACAAATAAATGACCCATGACAGTGTATCTTGATTTCCACAACTTGAACAAGGTTAGTTAAGAATAGACAAACAACATTTGGCTGGAATAAAAAGTCACTCCCTGGAGCTGATGACTGTGTGGTTGGCCGGCGGGAGACAAGGCACTGTTTAACCCCTTGAGGCTCAGATCGTAATTTTCATTGTAATATAACCACCATTCGACGATTTTAATGAACATAAGCAATATTATATAGATATGACCTGTTTAATATCCTTGTCCATTAGCTAATTTGGTTTACTTAGTTACTTTTTCGTAGTTTTATGGCTAATATCAGACGATTTCATATAGCAAAGGAAAGATCTCGGCGTGAAGGGGTTAATGAATGGCGGGGCCGGGAGTGGCTGCCCTGCGCTAATGGGGGATCACAGGTACAGGCCGACACTTTATTAACATACGCCAGGGATTTCAGTCCAATATAACAAACTACTAACGGAGGGAAGGTGATGGAGGGGGGGGGGGGGAGGAAGGGGAAATACGTAATATCTCTCAAGTGGAAACGTACGTAATACATCTCATCTAAGGGGAAAAATCGTAATACATCTCAAAGAATTATACAAATAAGATTATGCAGGAGTCTGATGCCCGGCAAGTGTTCTTCAATAGCGATAAAACCTGACGCGCACCTTCCAACCCAGACAGGGAAACATGCAGTGTACGCGATGAGCCGCTTCGAGTGTGAGACCCAGAACGTAATTTCCATTGTAATTTGGGTACCATTAGACAATTTTTAGTGAACATAAGCAATATTTTATAGATTTGACCTGTTTAGTATCCTTGTCCACTAACTAATTTGGTATATTTAGCTACTTTTCGTAATTTTATGGCTCGACAACCGATAATTTTGTATAGCAAAGGAAAGATCTGGGCGTGAAGGGGTTAAACACGCGGTGCTCATCTTGTCTTCAAACTATCAAAAGGTTATAAGAATGTGTCGCATAACGAGTCCCAACATCAAGAATTAAACTTTGCTTAGAGAGTAATATCTTCAACCTTTATAATCAAGAGAAAAGCTTGTGTGATAATATGATGACTCTTAATTTTTTTGTTAGTTTTTCTCTTTTTTAACATATTTGACAGTATTATTCTCTACAAGTATCAGTTTTATCACACTTACGTCATAAAAAAAAGTGCATCATGGTCTTGTTGTTACTGATTGGATTCTTGGGAAAAGATTGATTGGATTGATTGGGAAAAGCAAAATACAAAAACCGATCTGTCCCTTGAAATGAACAAGTGTGTGATGGACATGAGGGACAGGGCGACGCGCGCCATCTCCTAAAATCACTTGTTTGCCATTATTTTGTTCTGTCACTGGAGCGCAGGCACAAAAATCGCTATTGTTTTCATCCGTGATCGTTATTCTTTTCAAAACTTTCGAAGTTATTGATCAAGTTCTTTCCCCTTCCATTCGTATAGCACAGTATTTAACCCCTTGAGACCCAGAACGTAATTTCCATTGTAATTTGGGTACCATTAGACGATTTTTGAGTGACTATAAGCAAGATTTTATAGATATGACCTGTTTAGTATCCTTGTCCAATAGCTAATTTGGTATATTGAGCTACTTTTTGTAATTTTATAGCTAACAACAGACGATTTTTTATAGCAAAGGAAAGATCTGGGCGTGAAGGGGTTAATTTTGTCTCCGTCCGCCATACGCATCTACATGAGTGGCAGAGCGTGGGAGGGGGAGGAGCCTTATCACTTTTCATCTTGCTCTATTACTTTTAGCAAAGATCTGTAGAGCTTTAACTACTCCAGGCATGTAATCTTTGTATCCACTTTCTGTTACCTGATAGATCTTTATTCCTCAATTCATATGCTGTCACTCCTCCTCCTCCTCCTCCTCCTCCTCCTCCTCCTCCTCCAACGTTTCAATCACAAGCGAACACACATCATCGTCACGCCACTCATAAAAAACGTTGAATCGGGACGAAAATAATAAAGGAAGAAACGACAAAATGTCCAGAATCTTTCCAAGAGTCGATCATTGCTGGTCTGCTTTATATACAAATCAGAATCCATTTACGGAGGAGAAGGAGGAGGAGGAGGGAAGATGGAGGAGGAGGAAGAGGAGAGGGAGGAGGAGTAGGAGGAGGAAAAGAAGGAGGAGGGAAGATGAAGAGGAGGTAATGGAGGTGTTTGTGATGATGAAGAATGGAAACAAGATAGAAGATAAAAGAATCAGATCGGAAAAATAATAGAAAAATGGAATACAGGACGTGGAAAGGAAAACGAAGTAACTCAAAGAAAGATGAAGAGGGTGAAGGCGTAAAGGAGGAAGGGGAAAGAAGAAAGATGAGGTAATATGAGGAAAGGTGATAATATGGGAACTGGGAAGAGGCGAGTGAAGTGAATGAAGAGGAGAAGAAGGAGTGATTGCAAGAGAAGTGGGAAGAGGCAGGAGGAGTGAGTGAAGAGGAAGAGGTGGAGGAGGAGGAAAAAGAGAAGTAGTAATTGCAGGAGAAGTGGGAGGAGGTGAGTGGAGTGATTGAAGAGGATAAGGAATTGGACGAAGAGGAGGAATAATTGCAAGAGAAGTGGGAGGAGGCGAATGAAGAGGAGGAGGAGAAGGAGAAGGAGTGATTGCAAGAGAAGTGGGAAGAGGCGAATGAAGAAGAGGAGGAGAAGGAGAAGGAGTGATTGCAAGGGAAGTGGGAGGAAGCGGGAGGAATGAAGGAAGAGAAAGAGGAGGAGAAGGAGGAAGAGGAGGAGGAGGAGGAGGCGGGAGAAGAGAAGGAAGAGGAAAAGAAGGAGTGATTGCAAGAGAAGTGGGAGGAGGCGAGAGGAGTGAACGAGCGGGAAAGGAAGAAGAAAAGGAGGAGGAGGAGGAGGAGGAAGAGGAAGACGACGAAGAGAAGGAGTGATTGCAAGAGAAGTGGAAGGAGGAAGGGGAGTGTAGAAAGGTAGCCGGGTCTCCTCGCCACTAAATAAGCAGGTCCCCTCGGCGCTTTCCATCAATTTATGTTCATTAGACGCCGGGAATGACAGGGAGCCCCGAGCGTTGGTAATAATTCAACGTGTCTTGGATGGTCGTTTCCCGGAGGCAGGAGGAGGAGGAGGAGGAGGAGGAGGAGGAGGAGGAGGAGAAGGAGGGGGAGGAGGAGGAGGGGGAGGAGAGAGGAGGAGGAGGAGGAGGAGGGAGGAGGAGGAGGGGGAGGAGGAGGGGGAGGAGGAGAAGGAGGAGGAGGAGGAGGAGGAGGAGGAGGAGGAGGAGGAGGAGGAGGAGGAGGAGGAGGAGGAGGAGGAGGAGGAGAGGAGGAGGAGGAGGAGGAGGAGGAGGATTGAGTTCTACGCGATGTGGCCTTTAATTTTTTTTGTTTATAGTCTTGTCTATATACGAAGGACCTAATGACCTCAGATATAATACGTTATAGCTAAAGTATGTTGTAATTGGAGGTCGTTATAGCTAGGGTATATTGTAATTGGAGGTCGTTATAGCTAGAGTATGTTGTAATTGGAGTTCGTTATAGCTAGAGTATGTTGTAATTGGAGTTCGTTATAGCTAGAGTATGTTGTAATTGGAGTTTGTTATAAATGCACGTACGGTAATTATCATCATCATCGTCGTCTGTGTTCTCATCCTCTCCTCCTCCTCCTCCTCCTCCTCCTCCTTATAGTTATCGTCCTATTCTTTATTCGTCATGCCTTCCTTCCCTGTCTCATTAGGTTATCGGCCTGTGCCCTTCTTCTTTCTCCTCCTCCTCCTCCTCCTCCTCCTCCTCCTCCCTCTCATTAACACGCCACTACTGTCATTATCATCTTTATCATCCTCTTCCGGATTCCACCTTTCTTTCCCCTCCCTGCTTTCTCTTCTTTCCCCTCCCTGCTTTCTCTTCTCTTAGCCTTATTTATATTCTTTCTTACAAGATCTATAGACTTTTAATAGATATAGTTTAATATAATAGATAGTAGGTATGTCTATTAACCCCTTCACTCCCAGATCTTTCCTTTGCAATAGAAAATTGTCTGTTGTAAGCCATAAAATTACGAAAAGTAACTAAGTATACCAAATTAGTTAGTGGACAAGGATACTAAACAGGTCATAGCGATAAAATATTGCTTGTATTCACTAAAAATCGTCAAATGATACCCAAATTACAATGGCAATTACGTTCTGGGTCTCAAGGGGCTAATAGATATAGTTGAATATAATAGATAGCATGTCTATTAATTAATCTTGCTTTCTTACATCATATACTTGTTTCCCTTCCGTCTCTTCAATTTCTATATATTTCTGATCCTTATCTTTCAGTTTTATCACTTTACATGCAATAGTTTATTTTTTAATTTATATATTTACTAATTCAATTTCTTTAGTAATATTTCTAATTACAGCTAGACTACTAATATAACCTCATATTTTATATTCCCCTCCTCCTATTCTTCGCCATCTTGCATTTCCTATCGTCCTCCTAAAACCATTATCATTTCTTCTTTTTTGTGTTTAATTTACGAACCATTATCATTTCTTTTTAATACTTTTTACGTCCTCAATCTCTTCTATCCGAGCCTCTTCTCTCCTTCATCTCCCATCCTCACCACCTCCCCCTCCTCCTTCTTCAGTACCATTCCTCCTCCTTCTCCATCTCCTTCATCAATACCATTCCTCCTCCTCCTCCATCTCCTTCATCATTACCATTCCTCTCCTCCTCCTCCTCCTCCTCCATCTCTATCCGAACCTCCTTTCCCTCATTTCCCGCCCTCTCTTTTTCCTCCTCCATCTCCTTCATCAGTACCATTCCTCTCCTCCACCACCTCCTCCTCCTCCCTCGTCATCACGCAGCGAACAAAAGCAGTGGTAACAAATCCCATTCTTCAGGGACGCGCGGCCGTGGAGGGCGTGTCTGGGAGGCTGGCGTGTCGTGTCGCTGCCTCGTAACTGACCAATCACAAAGCGGCTCAGACACATCTCTTCGTTTTAATTGGTGGTCACGAGTTACAATTTGTCTTAAGAGCGGCGACAGGCGGGCTATTAGCGAAGAAAGTGTGATTAGCGAGAATCTTGGTTTGCTCATGTCATTCCAGGAAAGGAGGAATACAAAGGAATACAAAGGAAACACAAACAGCAATAGACCATTAGGTCCTTACATGGCTGTTTGATTTAACTACACTACACTAAGTAGATAATAAGAGAGAAAGGATAGGAAAGTAGAAGGCTCCTCCTCGAACAGTAGAATTGAACAGTAGAGGGAGAGGAGGAGGAGGAGGAGGAGGATGACGAAGGGTGGGGCAGCAGATGCAGAAATACATAAGAATACATAGGAATAACAGATACCAGGAGACCTATCTGGCTATAACGAGGGTATCTGCTGAACTATAATCTACTAACTATCAAACTATATGTAAGAGAACAGTTAGGAAAGGATACCATGCCCCTAAAGAAGATAGGAACATGGAAGTTTCGTATTGAAGAATGAGATATATTAAGTGGAAGAGGAGGAGGACAAAGAGGAGGAAGGAAAGGAGGAAGGATAGAACAGCAGGTGGAAGAGGAGGAGAAGAAGGAGGAGGAGGAGAAGAAGGAGGTGAAAAGGGAGAAAGAAGGAGGTGGAGGAGGAGAAAGAAGGAGGAGGTGGATGGAATAGAAGAGGAGGAATGAAAGGAGGAAGGGTAGAACAGCAGGTGGAGGAGAAGAAGAAGAAGGAGGTGGATGGAATAGAAGAGGAGGAGAAGGAGAAAGAAGACAGTAGAAGACAGAGATCAAGGAGGAATGAGAAGATAGTAAAAATAATTAATGACAAACAAATAAAAGTAATAACGGAAGAGAAGGAGAAGGAAGAGAATAGGAGAAGGAGAAGGTAAAAAATAAGGTTGATTAGTAGCTGTAATTAGAAAATGTTACTTGAGAAATTGAATTAGTATAAGTATAATCGAAAAAATTAACTTCTGCATGTGAAGTGATAAAATGAAGTGTATAATCCCGCAAGGTTTGTTATCAGAGTATTGATAAAAACATGATAAGCATAAAGAGACGTGCGAGGAGAATACGAGAGAAGAAAAAAAATGATACAAAAAAAAGTTTGGAACGGATGGAGGAAAAATGAAGGAAAAATGTTAGATGTGAAATGTTAGATGAAGGAAAAATGTTAGATGTGAAATGTTAGATTAAGGAAAAATGTTAGATGTGAAATGTTAGATTAAGGAAAAATGTTAGATGTGAAATGTTAGATTAAGGAAAAATGTTAGATGTTAAATGTTAGATGGAGGAAAAATGTTAGATGTTAAATGTTAGATGAAGGAAAAATGTTAGATGTGAAATGTTAGATGGAGGAAAAATGTTAGATGTGAAATGTTAGATGAAGGAAAAATGTTAGATGTTAAATGTTAGATGAAGGAAAAATGTTAGATGTTAAATGTTAGATGAAGGAAAAATGTTAGATGTTAAATGTGAGATGAAGGAAAAATGTTAGATGTTAAATGTGAGATGAAGGAAAAATGTTAGATGTTAAATGTGAGATGAAGGAAAAATGTTAGATGTTAAATGTTACATGAAGGAAAAATGTTAGATGTTGAATGTTAGATGAAGGAAAAATGTTAGATGTTAAATGTTACATGAAGGAAAAATGTTAGAAGAGAGTGAATGGAGGAGAGGAAAAGGGCAATGAGTAAGGGTGAGAGATAGAGAAAAAGAGGGAAAGGGAGGAAGAGAGTAATTGATGACTGAGGTGCAACAAGGAATAGAAGAAATAGAAGAGAGAGAGAGAGAGAGAGAGAGAGAGAGAGAGAGAGAGAGAGAGAGAGAGAGAGAGAGAGAGAGAGAGAGAGAGAGAGAGAGAGAGAGAGAGAGAGAGAGAGAGAGAGAGAGAGAGAGAGAGAGAGAGAGAGAGAGAGAGAGAAAAAAAAAAAAAACAGGTAAGAAGACAGACAGGTAAGTAGGTAGGTAAGTAAGCAAGAAAGTCGCGGTGCATTTGTATTCAACGATCCCTTCGCCTTTCTTTTGACGAAATATTACAATTATACCTTGGGAGTGAGTGTGTATTTCTGTTTTCTTCCTCCGGGCGGGGCAGGAGTGGGTGGGTAACTTCGCTATTCTGGACACGCGTCGAGTAGCACCACTAAACCCCCCACCCCACCCCAGCCTGCTCTGCCTCGTCCCTCCCCCCCTACAGCTGCGTGTCACAGGGCATGGGGGAGGGTGGGCAAGGTGGGCAGTGGGCACTAGACGTCATGTCAGCCCTGGTCTTTTCTTCCTTTAATTTTCACCCTTGCAGAGGTGGGTCGCTTGAACAGGGAGGGAGGGAGGGCGGGTGTGTGGGAGGGGTATGTGGAGCATGTCAGGGAAGAGGTTAATGGTGGGGGAAGGGATGGGAGGGGTTAGGTAATGGTGGAGGGAAAGAAGGGAAGAAAGGGAAGGGAAGGAGAGGGGAAGAAGCACCTTAACCATCGAGAAATAAGAGGTTTTCTGTGTGTGTGTGTGTGTGTGTGTGTGTGTGTGTGGTGTGTGGTGTGTGTGTGTGTGTGTGTGTGTGGTGTGTGTGTGTGTTGTTGTGGTGTGTGTGTGTGGTGTGGTGTGTGTGTGTGTGTGTGTGTTGTGTGTGTGTGTGTGGTGTGTGTGTGTGTGTGTGTGTGTGTGTGTGTGTGTGGTGTGTGTGTGTTGTGTGTGTGTGTGTGTGTGTGTGTGGGTGTGGTGTGTGTGTGTGTGTGTGTGTTTGGTGTGGTGTGTGTGGGGTGTGTGTGTGTTGGTGTGTGTGTTTGTGGTGTGGTGTGTGTGGTTGGTGGTGTTGTGTGTGTGTGTGTGTGTGTGTGTGGTGTGTGTGTGTGTGTGTTGTGTGTGTGTGTGTGTGTGTGTGTGGTGTGTGGGGTGTGTGTGTGTGTGTGTGTGTGTGTGTGTGTGTGTGTGTGTGTGTGTGTGTGTGTGTGTGTGTGTGTGTGTGTGTGTGTGTGTGTGTTGTGTGTGTGTGTGTGTGTGTGTGTGTGTGTGTGTGTGTGTGTGTGTGTGTGTGTGTGTGTGTGTGTGTGTGTGTGTGTGTGTGTTGTGTGTGTGTGTGTGTGTGTGTGTGTGTGTGTGTGTGTGTGTGTGTGTGTGTGTGTGTGTGTGGTGTGTTGTGTGTGTGTGTGTGTGTGTGTGTGTGTGTGTGTGTGTGTGTGTGTGTGTGTGTGTGTGTGTGTGTGTGTGTGTGTGTGTGTGTGTGTGTGTGTGTGTGTGTGTTGTGTGTGTGTGTGTGTGTGTGTGTGTGTGTGTGTGTGTGTGTGTGTGTGTGTTGTGTGTGTGTGTGTGTGTGTGGTGTGTGTGTGTGTGTGTGTGTGTGTGTGTGTGTGTGTGTGTGTGTGTGTGTGTGTGTGTGTGTGTGTGGTGTGTGTGTGTGTGTGTGTGTGTGTGTGTGTGTGTGTGTGTGTGTGTGTGGTGTTGTGACGGGGTAGTCTGTGCGAGCAAACACCCACTCCCTCCCCTTCCTCCACCCTCTCCCCCGACAAGACGAGGAAAGTTCGCCCCACAAGACACTCGCGTAGCAGCAGAAAATGGGAGAAAATCGGTTCCTGGAGAGAATTCGGTTCGGCAAACACTCGAGCCAGTCACGCCTGACGTATGGCGACTCCAGACACTCGCGGACTCGGCCCCTAGAACCAAGCAAACACATGTCGACGTTCCCTTCCCATTACACGCCGACACGAGGGTTTTCACTTGCCCAAGAGTCCCACAGTATCTAATTCTGACATAAGAGAAGAGATACCAGAGTTTATTCCCTGACAAGTGTTGTAGTAAGGTGGTGAGGCGTGAGGTAGTGTATCAGGTGCGCGGGTTCACACAAGGTATTATTTTACGAGGAGGTAGAGGTGCCACGGCCAAAGTCATCCGAGGGCGGGCCTTTGCCGGGTTGCGGGAGGCCGGTGACCTCTCGGGGACCTCTCGGGGACCTCTCGGGGACCTATCGGGGACCTCTCGGGGACACGGGGCAACCCTCAACAAATCTAATATGAGAGATGAGAGGGAAAGGCAACGACCAAGCCTGTTGTGTCTCCATTCCTTCAATGCATGTATCTCCTCTTCTTCCTCCTCCTTAATTGTGTCCTCCTACCCTCCCCTTCTTCCTTTACCTTCCTCCACCTCTCCTCTTCTTCTTCCTCCTCCTTAATTGTGTCCTCCTACCTTCCCCTTCTTCCTTTACCTTCCTCCACCTCTCCTCTTCTTCTTCCTCTCTTTGTGTCCTACCTTTCCCTTCTTCCTTCATCTTCCTCAACCTTGTTTCCTTCTCTTCTTCCTCCTCCTTGTGTCCTCCTACCTTCTTCTTCTTATTTTACCTTCCTCCACCTTCTTTCCTTCTCTTCTTCTTCTTCTTCTTCCTCCTCCTCTTCCTCCTCCTCCTTGTGTCCTCCTACCTTCCTCTTTCTTCCTACACCTTCTTTCTTCCTCTTCTTCTTCCTCCTCCTCCTCTTCTTCCTCCTCTTCCTTGTGTCCTCCTACCTTCCCTTTTCTTCCTACACCTTCTTTCTTCCTCTTCTTCTTCCTTCTCCTCCTCCTCCTCCTTCTCTTCCTTCTCCTCTTCTTTCTCCTCCTCCTTGTGGTTCACTCACACCCACCTCTCATGCACACACCCGCCTTTGCCCTCCCATAACCCTTCCACACTCTCCCGTTTACTCATGACCTCAAACCCTTCACATACGAGTGTTCATGCTCTCCCACCACCCACCCCTCCCACCACTCCCTCAACCCCCACCGTCCCCTCCCCCTCCACCTCCTTGCCTAGCCACTCATCCCACCCAAATCCCCTTCGACCACTCCTATCCTTTCCTTTCCCCTCTCTCCTCCATTACAACTGACCCCCTCCCTCACTCCGTTACACACCCCATCCCTCCTCTCCCCTCAGTCCCTTCCCCACCTTCCCCTCCTTCCCGCCGAGGTTTTATGATTCCTCGGACCATAATTCCTCTTCCCTGTGCCTGCAAATGTTGACCTCGCTTGACCTCGACTGTCGCGGCGCACTACATCATCTTCTACTTATCCACCACTGCAATCTACTTTACGACGCCTGCTTTTCATAATCTACTCATCTATCTCTCTCTCTAAAGGCATGACGCACGAACACACACACACACACACACACGCACGCACACTTTGTCTCTTCATGCACTCTTTAAACTTCAATATCAAGTGTAATTAATCTCCTGGCGCCTCTGGTTACCTGAGAGAGAGAGAGAGAGAGAGAGAGAGAGAGAGAGAGAGAGAGAGAGAGAGAGAGAGAGAGAGAGAGAGAGAGAGAGAGAGAGAGAGAGAGAGAGAGAGAGAGAGAGAGAGAGAGAGAGAGAGAGGGGGGGGGGGAGGGGCAAGCTACCATTCCTCTCTCCTTCACTGCAGTTATACAGCACCACGTAACTTCACCGACCAGAAAAGAAATTAGCAAGATGGTCTGAGGAAGGCATTAGGAGTGTATGTGTGTATGTGTGTGTGTGTGTGTGTGTGTGTGTGTGTGTGTGTGTGTGTGTGTGTGTGTGTGTGTGTGTGTGTGTGTGTGTGTGTGTGTGTGTGTGTGTGTGTGTGTGTGTGTGTGTGTGTGTGTGTGTGTGTGTGTGTCGATACCGGGAGTGACTTGCAAGGTGGAGTGGAGGAGGGGGAGGAGGAGAGTAAGAGAGAGAGAGAGAGAGAGAGAGAGAGAGAGAGAGAGAGAGAGAGAGAGAGAGAGAGAGAGAGAGAGAGAGAGAGAGAGAGAGAGAGAGAGAGAGAGAGAGAGAGAGAGAGAGAGAGAGAGAGAGAGAGAGAGAGAGAGAGAGAGAGAGAGAGAGAGAGAGAGAGAGAGAGAGAGAGAGAGATAATTACAGAGCAATATTCGCAATCCATTTAAGGCAGTAACGATGTTCCTAAACAAAGTTACGTTCAACGCATCCGCATGTCGTCTTAACAGCTTTAAAGAGATACCTACATCGCACAGGTAATCACAGAAGCTATCTTATGGTGAGTCGTGCTATATTGCGCACCTTTACCTGTGAGCTTATTAATTACTTCTCTAAGTGATATCAATATGGAGGTTCTGGGTGACATATTTAGATCAACACTTCTATCCACAAAATCTGTAATGACGGGTTTTTTTTTTTTTTGCCTATAGCGTGTCTAGGCAGTGACCTCTAGGGCTGGGATGGTAGGCCCTGAAGGTCCACTTGAGGGCTGTAATGGTTGGCCCTCGCCCGTGGTGGTGCAGGCAGGATTTTAATAGTGACGCCTGTGATTAGAGGCTCATGCCGCCCCCCTGTGTCCTCCGATGCACTCGCAATCAAAGGTAGAGTTAATGGGCAGGGCATGTGGGTGTTCTTAGGCCACTCGACGGTGCAGAAAGATTTTAAGTGGATTTTGGTTCTCATTGAGGATGGAACTCGGGTCACCGAGAACGCCACTCGGAGACGCTATATAGCCACTTTGCTACCACCTCTCCAAGGGGGCGACTTAAGTGTCACCGTTTAACATTATCTATAAGTCAAACATTCCAACATTTCTTTTTCATTATACGTTAGATGCAATAAATGTCTACTTCCATGCGTGTGTTTGTGCATCGTCAGGAAGGTTGTGAGCCTCGCCTGACGCTGAACACCTCCCAGCCCGACAGCCCGACAGCCCGGAACGCACCGCCGCGCCTTATCGGGCTGGACAACAAGCCTCCACCGGCCGGCTAAGTATTACGTTTGGCTGAGGTGATTAATGAAATTCAACACATTGTCTGACCGTCTCTGGATGTCTCGTGGCGGTGACGCGGTGAAGGTAATTACTGATGTGCTCATTAAATACAAACTCGCACTTCAGAGACTGTTCGTGTTAGATATAATGACAAAAATGGTGAGTGTTAGTGAGGTGATCTAGCCAGCTGCAACACACAGGTTATATAAGGTCATGTTAGTGGTGGTAGTAGTGTGTAGCGTGGGATGTGTGAGGTGTGAGGGTGCCACGCCGGTCTCACACTAGCTGGCAACACACTCCACAGCCTTGCGTGTGGTTATATCTAAATTGTAGTCGAATAATTGATTACCAAACAAAATACTTAAATTAATAAACAATGCAATAAATCTAACTCCTTATGTCATTGCCTTTACTGCTTGGGGAACATTCACTAACTCTCCAAACCCTCGAGTCTCGGGCAAAATTAAGCAGTAAAGTTGTTTGGTCACACAACCAAGCCATGACTATAAATATGAAGCATTGTTGCGGGTAACGAACCAATGGCCGGCTCTGACGCGGCAAACGCAAATATGTCCGCAAATTCCCAATTTTGAACACGATACCTGCGCGGCTACGCGCACCGTCCAGGGAACGCTGCTTGCCCACCAGTTACTCTCCGTCTTTGATCAAATGGACTTTTTGATGGCCACAGCAATCCCCCCCCCTCTTCAAGCTGCCTGTGGTCCGCCTTATTAACCCTGAGAAGGTAGGGGAGGCGGTAGCGGAGTGGTTAGCGTCTCCGACTGGCGTTCTCGGTAACCCGAGTTCCATCCCCGAAGAAAACCAAAACCTTTCTGCACCGTCGAGTGGCCTAAGAACACCCACATGCCCTGCCCATCAACTCTACCTTCGATTGCGAGTGCATCGGAGGACACAGGGGGGCGGCATGAGCCTCTTCTAATCACAGGCGTCACTATAAGAATCCTGCCTGCGCCACCACGGGCGAGGATCAACCATCGAGAGCCCTCAAGTGAACCTCCAGAGCCTACCATCCGAGCCCTGGGTCACCACTGCCTACAGGCGCTATAGGCACAAATGTAAAAAAAAAAAAAAAAAAAAAAGATGCCGTGAATACCCCTTTTTTTAGATACCTATTATATCAATAGGTAAAGCACCCCAAACTTAACGTTTGTTTGTTGATACCCTATTAATGATTCCTCTAGGACTAATAGTTTTATTGCCAAACATAAAAAACTTAAACCTAACCTAACCTCACCAAACCTATATATAAGATCCAGGTATTTTCACATAATTATCAAAGTATTTCTAAGGAGATTATTAGGGGTATATTATTGTACCCCTATTCTATTGTACCCCTTCATATTTTCATTATTTTTTTTTTTTAGACACCAGATTGTTTGTGATGGTATATGACTTTTTTCAAGAATTTTGTTCTTCTTTCTATTTTCGGTTCCAATTTTGATACAGTGAGTAATGATTTTTTATCCTGATATTCTTTTTTCCTTCATTTTTTGTTTTTTTGGTTTTTATATGCCAGAGATGAGGTATATGATTTTTTTTCAAGAATTTTACTCTTCGTTCTATTTTCGGTTCCAATTTTGATAGAGTGAGTAGTACACTTTTTTTGCCCGATATTCTTCTTTTCCTTCATATTTTTGTTTTATTGTTTTCATACGCCAGATTTTGGTGGTATATGACTTTTTTCAAGAATTTTGCTCTTCTTTTTATTTTCGGTTCCAATATTGATACAGTGAGTAATTAACTTTTTCCTGGTATTCATTTTTTCCATAATATTATTTTGTTTTTGTTTTTATACACCAGATTTTGATGGTATATGATTTTTTTTTTTTTTTTTTTTTTTTTTTGCTCTTTCTATTTTCGGTTCCAATTTTGATACAGTGAGTAATAAACTTTTTTTTCCTGATATTCTTTTTTTCCCTCATATTTAAATTTTTTTGTTTTTATACACCAGATTTTGGTGGTATATGACTAGCCTGGGTCAGCCTGGACCGGTCTAGACCGGCCTGGCAAACATCGCGAAAACGCGCTTATAGACATACGCCTATTGATGTGAAAACGTCCATCACAGAAATAGAAAATATGTAAATTCATCTGTATTTCACGTTATATGCATTTTTTATGCACTTATTCTTTCTCTTTTTAGAAATAAATATGCTAAATAATATCCTGTATTAGTTAGATTTCATGTAGAACATCAAATTGATTTTTTTTAAATCGATTTAAATCAAATAAATTTGATTTAAATCAAATAAATCGGATTTTTTTTTTTTTAATCAAAAAAATCAACAACCCTGGTTAAACAAGAGAATTGTATCTTTTTTATATAATTAATCATAATGCATATTAAAATTTGGTTGATATCACTTTGGCTTTTTATTAACAAAAGTAACATGCACAATTCAACTTTTGGTTATAGTAGTGTGGCTTTTTGTACAGTACAACAAAAATATATATAGAATTGAGAAAAAAATAGTTCTGCTGTGAAAACAGCCACATGGCAATTTGCTATCTAAAAGTGCCACAGTGGATTCCCCGCACCACTCATTGTGTCTCATTATGATATAATTATACTACAATGATAAAATTGGTGTTCATAAAGCCCATTTGCTTAATTTCCTTATTTCCCCTCTCGTTTTCGAATAATAATAAGGTTATGATTTAAATCAGTGATTTTTTTTTTAATCATTTGATTTAAATCATATTCATATATGATCATATATATATATATATGAAATCATATGGAATCATATATATATATATATATATATATATATATATATATATATATGTATATATATATATATATGTATATATATATATATATATATATTATATATATATATATATATATATATGTATATATATATATATATATATATATTATATATATATATATATATATATATATATATATATATATATATATATAAATCATATGGAATCATATATATATATATATATGTATAATATATATATATATATATATATATATATATATATATATATATATATATATATATATATATATATATATATATTGTACTTGACAAATAAATTATGTTTGTTTTTGTTTGAAATTAAATCCTTTCTATTATGAACTGAAAACCTACGAAAATTCGCATCGATATCCTTCCTGGTTACCGATTCGTGGGAACCGAGTGCACATTGAAGGTGAAAACAGGCACTCCGACTTTGGGGCCATTGTGCAACAGGCCGATATTCCGTGCGCAGTCCAGATTTACAGTGGTCTATGACTCTGCTTTTTAAAATTGCACGAGCTTTATAATTTGCATCGTAAACTTTTTTTGTGGTTTGCTGCGGCGAACTTTATGCCTCGAGCGTGACACAACGTTACATTTCCATATTTATTTTTAATTTTTTTTAAAGAACTTAAGAATATTATGTTATAGTAGTAAAAATATTATATATATTAATATGAATTATGAATATTAGTTAAAGATATCAATTGGAGGAGAGCGTAGCAATATCCAATTTTTTTTCTGTTTTGCAGTTTATTTAAGAGTCATTCACTTGTGTTGCCACACCCCTCACTGGTGACCTGGCTGCCCCCTCGCCGGGGCCGCGCCACGCCGCGGCCCAACCCCCAGACCACGGCACACGAGGTGACACCGCAGGTCAGGCCCGGTGGTGGTGTTGTGTCCGTGCTGGGCCTCCCAGCACACCAGCTCAGGGAACACCCGCTCCATGAACTCCTGCAGCTGGTGCCCGGAATGCTGCTGCACAAGTTCACGGGCCAGCGCCAGCACCTGCTGCAGCAGCCACGCCACACTGGGTTCTTCCACTGCAGATTCCTCTTCCTGGTCATGTCTGCGTTCATCTTCGTACTCCTGCCACGGCCGCACCATCACGCTGCGGTACACGGGGTGGCGCCGCAGCGCCCTTCCCGGCCGTGGCTTCCAAGCAGCTCGATCCTCCCAGCCCATGAGTCGCCAGGAGTCTTGAAGCGGTCACAGAGTGACGCTCCAAGAGTTCGTCTTCCGCAGCTGTATCTGCGGCAGCAGCCACTCCAGGCGAGGGCCTTCATGGCCTTTTGGCTAAACCAAAGCAAAGTCCAATATCCTTCACAATCTTGACTCAAACTGTCTCCTGCATTCGTCTCGGCCTCGCACCTCCTGCAACAGCTGCATGATCTCGCTGCCCACTCAAAACCCCCAAACCAGCTTGTGCACCAAACTCTGTACACGGGTGGTGCTGCACGTCAAGCCTGCGGTGGTGCGCGTCCGTGCTGCGCCTCCCAGCACACAAGCTCCAGACTCCGCCGCTGGTGCGGGAATGCCGCTGCACACAGATCATCGGCCTGCTGCACCCCTGCGCAGCATCTCACTCCGCGCCTCTGGCTTTCCCCCTCAGACTGCTCCTCGCATGTCTCCCACACCTTCTCTTACTCTTTTGGGCCCCGCTCATCCAGCCTTCCATTGCCTCAAACACCCTCGTGTCCAGCTTCCTCGTCGTCGTCGTTCCCCGTGATTATCTTTGTTTGGTCTACTTACACCTCAATCTTTAGGCTCAGCCTGTACAGAAATCGTGCGGCGTCCGTATTCACCTTTCTTCCACCTTGACGTTCTTGTCGTCGACGCGTCCCTGACCGCATTTTCCACCTTCCTGGTTTTCCGCCACGGGCAGCTTCCCTCCTCGGTCTTCACGCCTTCGTCGTCGGGCACATCTGCCTCATCGTTTCACTTTTTTCCTAAGCTACGTCGTAGATGCTTTCCTTGTTCCCTCACAAGCTTTGCAGTCTCGCAGGCCGCGGCTGTAGCGTTTTCCTCCGCTGTGAACCTATTTTTTCTTTGCCTCTTCATTGTTGGGTCCGTCGACAGGACCGGAAGGTCAGGCGGCAGGAGATTCGTCGGCTGTGTTCAGATTCTCCACACTAGTGAGACTTCTTACTGGTATGTTCCGCGGCCCATCTGCTGGCAAGTCCATGGCACAGTGCCGTCAGGACACACTTGTACTTGCAGAGAAACATTCCGCGGAGTAAAGTCCTATGTCCAGTGACAGATTAATTTGTTTTCCGTGAGCGATGTTTGTTGGTGTAACACTGAAGCACTTTCCGGTCTTAAGTATCTTTTTGCGCAGTGTTTTTTGTTCCTCTCTTAACCTTGATCCTGCCGAAGTTCTGCGTGGAGGGTGCTTGACGACTCCTGGTTCAGGGTCACCGGCATCAGGGAACACCCTTCACGGCGTCAAATATGTTCTTACACCGTGCAGGCTCGAGGTCCATGATCCCACGGGAAACAAAGTGCCTCTTCTTGGAAGCAACACCAGGTGTCTGGTGCGCTCAATCCACCAGGTGATGGATGTCCGTGCTTTCCTTCAGGGGGCGCAACCGTTCAATGTCCTGTCTCTGGGTGATCATCGTCATCGTGATAGACTTTACTTTCGCAAGAGTCTGTTGCACACCTAGTTCCTCATATTGAAAGAAGTCGCTTATCCTTGATGTTCAGCTAGAGTTGGTACGACTCCTACCTAGCTTCGCCTGATTGCTCAATCCACATCTTGGACCTTTCGAGCTCCACCACTCAGAGTCCTTCCCTGCCGCTGCCTCGAGCTGTGCTGAGAGAGAGAGAGAGAGAGTACTACTATATCTTGACTACTTGTCTACCTTCCCCCCCCTGCGGTGCCCTATCCCTCCCTCCCCCTTGGTGCCTAACAGACCCCCCTGAAGGAAGTGCCAGGGAGGACCAGAGCAAGCGGTGTCGGTGGCCGACGGAGGAGTGCAGCTCATTTGTGTGTTGGAGGCCACCCCGCACAGTTGTGGTCCGCGGAGAGGGAGAGAGAGAGAAAGACTCTGGGCGCCTTATCTTCAATGGGAAGACGCTGGTGCGCAGGGCGAGTGGAGGTGCTGGGGGTCACCTACACCTGCAGGCCGACCTTCGAGAGCCCACATCAAGCGGCTCGCTAGAGAGGCTTCGGGAGCTGGCATCCCTGAGGAGGATGTCGTGGCTTCTTGACAGCCAGGGGGTCGGTATCCTTTACGAAAGTGCAGTTCGCTTCCTCCATGAATACGCCGTGCCTTGCGGGTTCAGGCGCGGCGAACAAGCGCCTCGCTCTCCTTGACGCGTCCAGGGTCCGCGTGAGCTCCCGTGGACCGCGGTGCCGGGCAGGAACCACGACGCCACAGCCTCTCATCAGAGCCGAGACGTGGCGAGCCCCTCACCGTGATGTACAAGGTGCATCACCAGCCGGGAAGGAGGAAAAGAAGATGGCTGGAGTAAGAAAGCCTGATGTTATAAAGTGACAGACAAGAATAAGTACAAAAAAAATCAAATCAATAGACACGAAAACAAATAAAAAAGTTTAAAAAAATACAAGACTACCCTATAGTATTTCAGTACTGTTTTTACTGTAAGCTTTAGACGCAGTTTTTTCTGTTTTTCTTAAAAGTATACAAACCGTTGGCCTATTATGGTGACGATGATATGTAACCGTAACGAGTAATCATGTATCATTAATGTTGGGGATGAAGGGCTTCTTTGTTATAATTGGTATAGGGATGAAGTAAAGCTTGTTGCAACACCCTTCCTTGCATGACTATCCTGTGGTCTTTTCAATTATCTTATATGACCTGTCTTGGCTGGTCAACACGGTGGATTCGCTGCTTACCGGGTCGAGTAAGAGTATTTACCGATAAGTAGATGGTCATTACAAGCTGTTATGGATCTTTGTGCGGTGTGCTGTTTAAGACTCTGATTTATGTTTTAGGTGGATCCATTGTTTCCTAACCTAGAATTAATATTTGTTATTCCTCACTTTACATATCACATTCTTGTCTTGCACTTTAGCTCTGGGACTGTTCGTTAACACGGAGTAACCACACGTCCTATGCTGGGTTTTTTTGTTTTTTTGCATTGAGCCTATAGCGCCAGTAGGCTTTTCTCATAAGGGAGGAAGGTGATGGTGGCCCTCCGCCCGTTGGTTGGCGCAGGCTGGATTTTTTAGTGACACTGTGATGTTTATAGCTGAGGTCCGTTTTCTATGATGGTCTACCTTCAGTTTAAGGCACCGAATGGCCTCAATGATGTGTAATAATAGATGTCAGCACTTAATAGAACTGTTACGAGACAACCAACACCTGTACTGGCGGCAACCAAGATCAATATCAGTATTGCTAACTCCCCTGCAACATGTGTAAATTAACTGATTAATGATCCACAAACACCCTGAAGGGACGGAGGGGAAGGGACTGAGGGGTGGGGTTAGTCAGTTACTCAGCCTTGACCCGCAACGTCGCATGGGCTGCCATGCAATTGTAATGGAAGGGTAGACATACTCGTTTGTTTTACCATCAAATCGCAACCATTCACAAAACATGCAAGCCGTATTATAAAACTATATGATTAAAAAATGTTAAGTAAAGCTAACAGTAACGAGGGTCCTCGTCAGCCTGTCAACGATGAACGTGGACACACTGCCGTATCTTACCCCCACCCGCGAGTACCAAGTTTTAGGTGGTTGACTATAAAGAATAGGGTTTTTCTCTCATTGTTAAATCTATGGGACCTGGATGACACGTTTGAAAAATCTATACTTCTTACCCAGAGAGAGAGAGAGAGAGATGGGGGGGGGGGGAGAGAGAGAGAGGGGGGGAGAGAGAGAGATAGAGGCCACGAAAAAGTATATAGGAAGAAAATAATGTGGTTGTCTCTAAATCTAACTCAGCAAGACAAGCAGAGAGCGTACTTAGAGACGAAGGAATTTTTCTCACACTGTTAGATTTATGGACTGAAATGAACATGTTTTCTTCATCATCGTTATCAGTAATAGATAGAAACTAAGTTTGTTTCTAAGAGCTCTAGAGACAATGGATTTTTCCTCACTTGTTAGTAGTCCAAGACATTAGGTCAAATATCACTAAAACCTAGAAAAATTCCAACAAGCTGATTTGTCTCAGATTCCCTCAGAATTGGTTTCTAATTAACACATACCTAAAAGTCCCGTGGAATTGAAGAACAGGAAACCTTGAAATCAGGATTTGCGGCCATAATGATTATTCGCATATCGATAACATTGGAAACTCAGTAACTCATCAAGTGGTCAGCATGGTGTTTGTAATCTGTATATATAGCTCTTTGGGCATGGGAATTTATTAAACACTAAAAATCACTACAGACATTTTATTGGCAAAATGTGTGACATGACATTATTTTGGTGTAAAAAAATATAAAATGTCAGAATATTTTTTCAGTACTTAAACTAAAACCGAACTGATAGAATTGTCGTGTCAAGAAAAAAAGAATAACACTTAATGTACAACGGTGAAAAAGTTTACTAATCATACTTTATTTATAGAATGTGGAAATGTTTCCCAACGCCATGTAAAAACGGTTATGTCATAACACAAATGCTTTCAATTAACTTCATCATTACATGAATTGCTGTATCCGTCTGTGATTCACTGGAGGTATTCACAGGATCCATGCAACATCATCCGAGCAACACAAGGTACCTACGGGCCAGTAGTGCACCCGGATGCAAGAAACTTTAAAGTTTTTTGCTCAAGGCTGCGGGCCCATTCCACCCTTTGCTTACACTGATTGTGAATCTCTTATATCCATCTCAACGGCCGGGTTGCTGGGAAGAAGTAATGTGCTGAAGCCTATGCCATTGCATGACTGCGCATGTTTTCTAGATGGCAAATGTCCCTGGCTGATGTAAAACTTAGCCGCAAAGATCGGGTGTCCACCATATCTGGGTCACACGCACCATCAAAGTACGAGGACAAGATGCTGTAGTGAATCCAACACTTCTTTTTCCTGCCATAACATGTATAATCAAAAGACTCCACTGAATGGTTTGAGTACTTGGGCTATGAGCTGCGCCCAGCAACCTCCCTCACTGTTTGATATGGGTCTATGAGAAAAGCCAATAAAAATAACTTAGGGACACATCTTAAATCAAAAGTTAGTGCCGTACGCAAATGCCAGAGAATGCTCATTTTGTGTTAGATGGGGGCACCTTCTTCCACAATGTGCTATACTCAATAATGCTACCTATGAACAAGTGTGTGAATACATATGTAACCTATGTAATGCATCATTATGGGTAATAATCAGTTGTGGTATTTGACGGATACAGTGACTGCCTGACAACCAAATGCTGCAGAGCAGCAGCGTCCGGGCCTGCAATGTACATCATCGTGACATACTGTTTGAAAGGTCATGAAAGTCCTACGACTCAGAAAGCTTCCTACATAATAAAGACAAAAAAAAAACCAAAAAGTCTTCGACTATCAACTCCTTACACTGGACCTTCAAAACTGTGGTATTGTAGTGAAACACATAAGGCTGATGCTGATCCTCTGATAGTCTCACGGCACTCAGTGTGAGTGAACAGACTGAGAGGCCGAGTTATTGTAATTGGAACGACACAGACCTTTTGGTGATGCCTTGGTGGCACAAGTCTCCACCCAACTGCTAATATCCAAATGCTCTGCAGCGAAACCCAGTCCCAACTCTACAGTATTTCAAGACAATACAGATTCAACCAAAAGCAGTGTCAAGGACCCACCTTTATGTTTGCGCATGCTCTCCTGGCTTGTGACACAACAGCTGCCATCTATATGAAGGGAAATTAAAACTCTAGATTTTTATCAGCTCTAGCGAAGAATGGAATGTACTGGAAACCTTTAAGTCACAAAACAGTACCCATGAAAAGATATCAAAATGGGGAATGCTTTTATCCTGGGTTATATGGATCAGGAGAGCAAGGTCACTGGTGAACAGCGCCAACGTCATGTACACTCGATCCGTCATGTAAAGCATCTTTGTCCTCTGTGTTTAAGATAGAATCACTGCCTCATACAAGTGTTGCCACCAATTTCATTTTTCCGCACCTATCACACTGTGCACAGTGGATGGGCAATGAATGTTCTCCCTTGGATGGGTTGGAAAGTGGACAGCAATTGGTACATTGGCGCCATAGAGACAGATCAGCCAATTGCCCCATCAAGAGTGTGGCGTATGATCTCCTGTGGCTGACAACACTGGTGTGGTAGGGCTTGTGAGCTGCCGAAAAGGGGTTAATTGCTCAATTATGTGCAGTCAGTGTAGCGGACTTTCATGTTTTCACATCCAAGTTATTCCGATGTACTGGAATACTTGGAAATTACTAGACGTTATGCACCTATGTAACACTGGAATTGCACAACATTAAGCCTTGACAGCTATTTTTAGCTACAAGTCAACTGAATGAGATAAGCAATATGTAATGATGAAGTTAATTGAAAGCATTTGTGTTATACTTAACCTGTTTTTACAATGGCGTGTGAATACATTTCCCACATTCTATAAATAAAGTATGATTAGTAATCTTTTTCCCTGTTTTTGTACATCAAGTGTTATTCTTTTTTTCTTGACATGAACAATTTATCAGTTGTTTTTACTTTAATTTACTGAAAAAAATATCTGACATTTTATATTTTTTTACACCAAAATAATGTCATGGTCCACATTTGCCCACTTAAAAAAGTCTGTAGGATTTTTTGTGTTTATAAATAATTTCCCATGCCAAAAAAAGCTATATATACAGGTATTCCACCACTGCTTGACCCTTTACATTCTATTTTTTCCCAAAGTTATCGAATAGGAATAATCATTATGGCCGAATCCTGAATTTTTAAGGTTTTCCTTTCCCTTTAATTTCCCCGGGACTTTTGTATTTTTAAACCCAATTTTGAGGGGAAAAAAAACCTGAAAAAAAAATCAGCTTGTTAGGAATTTTTTCTAGGTCAAACCTAATGTTCCTGTTGATCTATGGGACTGTATGACATATGACGTATGTTTTCTTTCATCATTTGGTCAGTATTTCGTCGTGATAATCTGGCGGGAAAGAGGTGTGGGTCGTATTGTGGGGGATTTCGGAAGACACATTGCGGAAGACCCATCTGCCGGCGTTCCCTGACACCCGTGGAGCTTAAGGGCCTCACACTCCTCCCGCGCCCCTAACACCTATACTCCACCTGCCCTTGAGGCTCGGTTCACACGTAACGATTTCGCCGTGCGCCGTCCCGCACAAGACGTCGTGTCTGTGGAGAGCGCGCCGTGGTATGCAGGACTTTCCGCCGTGAGTCACAGGACACGAGCACGCGCGTCCCCCCCGTCACTTGGCTCCATTCTCTCATCATGGATACTCAGGACCACTTGCTGTATCTATTATTTTATGTTATTATTTTATGTTATAATGCAAAAACGTATTCAGGTTACTTTCTTTTCTTTGAACTTGGTTGCCATCGCTTTTCCTCTTGCTGTTATGTTTTTTGTAACATCAGTAGTAATAGTAGAAGTAGTAGTAATAAATAATTGGCATTGTATTTGCAAACGTAGCAGCAGCAACAGTAGCAGCAGCAGCAGCAGCAGCAGCAGCAGCAGCAGCAGCAGTAAGGATAGAAGAAGTCTACACGGCCCCGAAGGCGCCGCTGCCCAACAGTTTCCCTTTCTTGAGGTGCTTCCGGCGGATCCCGGGAAGGCTGTCTTGTGTTTCCAAGTGTCACGTGTCTTGCCTTCTCTTCGCTCTATTCTTGTTGTAAGTCTCCGTTTTCATCCCCTGTGTTTGCTGCTACTCGTTCATTTTGTTGTAGTCAATAAATTATTTTGCCATATATGGTAATATCTTTTATGTTGTAAGGCTCTCGCTGGCGGGATTAAGACACTGTTTTTTGGCTCTTAATGACTACCCGTCGCCCTAGATCCAAGCTGCCTTTGCAGGTAGGAGTTAGCGCCCCTGCGGCAGCCAGCAAGTTGGAACCTGGTGAGGCTGGAGTTAAGGGGCGAGGGAAAGATGCTTGCAGTAACACTCTACATAAGTCATTATTCTGTACTATGAAGGTGTTGGTGCGGCCAGCAGATTGGAACCAATGAGGTTGGAGTTGAGGAGTGAGGAAAAGACGCTACATAAGAGTCATTATTCCGTATTTACTCATGTGTATTGTTCCTTAACGACCACGAGGGTGAACCTCCAAGCTACGATACCTAGGACGGCGTTTCTTACCCGCTTAACTCCTACCTCATTATCCCTTGGGCTGGGCTACCCTCTGATCGAGACTCGAGGAAGGGTATAACCTTTTTGGTGACTGCATTTTGCAAGGTGGGATTGAGATTGAGAACTACAGAAACACCAGACTCAAGTCATGGCTACTGAAGACATCCCCGTGATCCGCCGGAAGCACCTCAAGAAGGGGAAGAAGCTGGGCAGCGGCTTCTTCGGGGCCGTGTACCGGGGCAAGCTGGCGCTGGGCCGCGACCAGATCGTGCGCGTGGCCATCAAGGAGCCCGAGGATGACGCCAAGAAGCTGAGGGTAGGAGGCAGAGATCCTGCACCTGCTGAAGGGTGTGCGTGCCGTGCCGCAGCTGTACGGCGTGACGGACGCCTCGCCCCCCGCCCTGGTCATGAGCCTGTGCGAGGGGGCGTTGCTGAAGACGCTGTACACGCATGAAGAGGATCAGCTGTGCCTACGCGCCCTGGTGAAGCTGTGTGACGTGGTGCGGCGCCTTCACGCGTGCGGCATCACGCACGGCGACATCCACTCGGGCAACGTGATGGTGGACGCGGATGAGGAGGGAGAGATGGAGGTCACGCTGCTCGACTTTGGTCTGGCCGAGCGCCACACGGACGTGGCCCGTCAGATGGACGACGTGTTTGCCCTGGTGAAATTTGCCCTGCTTCTTCTCCCCGAGACGGAGGAGCTGTCCGGCGTGAGGTGGGCCCTGCAGGGCGCGGCAAACCTCAACACTGTGGAGGACCTGCTCGGCGACGCCCTCAGGCTCCACCAGGCCTCCAACGCAGTGTGAGGCGGAGGTTGAAAAAATAAAGAAAATATAAAATAAGGAAAAAATGTTATTATAAAATGTCAAGGCTGCTTCACCACCCTAGACAGAGTGTGTCGTGTTTCTTACTTTACTATGAATCCCATGTTTGTTTTACAACTACTATATTATTATTGAACCTCAAATCTCCAATACTATATAGTGTATGCTACTACCATAACTGCTACTAAGTTAGCTGCTATTAGCTGCTGCTGCTACTACTTGTACTACTAATATTAGTACAACTATTACTCTCTCTCTCTCTCTCTCTCTCTCTCTCTCTCTCTCTCTCTCCTCTCTCTCTCTCTCTCTCTCTCTCTCTCTCTCTCCTCTCTCTCTCTCTCGTCTCTCTCTTTCCCTCTTTCGTCTCTCTCTCTCTCTCTCTATACTATATTTATTCATTATTATAAATATATTATTACTTCCTTGTCTTGTCTTTTTCCTCTTGTGTCTCTTCCTTCCTATACCTCAATATTTTTCCTTTTTCTAATCTCATTTCGTTCACTATCCTTTTGTCCCTTGGTAAATCCTTTTGCATCTCTGTGTTTCTTCTCTTCCATTTAATTTTCCCTTCTAAATATTTCTTTCATCCTATCTCTCATCGGTTAAGATTTGTTCTATCGCCCCTGCCTATCTCCTTACCACCTATGAGGACTAATCTTTTGGCATACTCTCTCTCTCTCTCTCTCTCTCTCTCTCTCCTTTCCACTCTTGACTATGGATTCATTTATTCCTCTGCTCTCCTCTCCTCCTCTACCTCCTGGACCTCTGTTCTACCACCTAGGCCTCCTCTCTCTCTAGTGCCTTTCGCTCTCCTCCTTTGAGACCTCTTGCTGATCTGGCCTCCTCGTCCCTCTCTCGCCGTCTGACCCTTCTATCACTTCGTCTATGCTCGCCTTCATCACTTTCCTCTTCTAAGATCTCGTCCCCAATCTCTCCTCACAGTGATCACCTCTCTCTCCCTCGTTTGCCCCGCTCCTCTCCTGCTCTCGCTCGTCGCCCTCTTCTCTCCCACTCCTCCTTTCCTACTCTTAATCTTCTCCCTTTCTACGTTCATTCATCTCCCTCCTGCTTATACCTTCCCCCATATCTGTTCTTCTGTTCCCACTCCTCTCCCAACTCTACCATTCCTCCTATTGTCTCCGCTGCTCACTTTCTTGAACACCTTTCCACTCATTCCTCTAGCACCCACTCTACACCGCGGTTCTAATCCCACTTCTGGTTCTGCCTTTGCTGTTCCTCTTCCCATCTCTCTTCACTATCAATACCACTACCTAATCCACTGTTCTTACACGAATTGTACGCCATTCCTCTTCGCCTTGAAACGCACACTTTCTCCCATCTGTTTCCTTCACTATCTTCCCGATTCCCGCAATTCCCTTTCTCTTATACAAACTCTTCGCTCTACTTCACCCTACTTTTCGGAGATCCAACTGGCTATTCCGACTATCCATGCTCTACAAACAATTTGCTTCTGCTGGTACCGATCACGGGGTATTCGGGCAACGAACGCGTTGATTCTTTGGCGCGCTCGGCCACCTATCTTCCTCATCAATGCCCCCGTTTCTCAAACTTGCCAGCCTCCGACTGCTACCCTTCCTTTAAATCTTTCCTATTCGACCGCTGGCAATCCTCCTGGACCACTTTCTCTGCCAAATAAACTTCGCCTGATCAAACCCTCTATCTCTCCATGGTCAAATCCTTACCACTCTAATAGACGTTGGGAGACTGCTCTCGCACGTTTACGCATAGACCATACCAGCCTCACACACTCCTATCTCATGTCACGCTCCTCCCCAACCCTCTGCACACCCTGTCAAGTTCCTCTCACTGTCCAACATGTCCTAATATCCTGCCCCCATCTTACTCTTGCCCGTTCCAGTTCCTTCCCTCATTTGTCCTCCCTTTCCCGACCTCCCTGTCTTGCGGACATTCTCCCGGAATCCCCCTCCTTCTCCCTGGAAAATTTAACCTCCTTCCTCCAACAAATCCACATCCTACATCTGATCTAACCATCCTGCTGTAACATTCCGTTCTTTCCCCTTCCCTCATCGTTACACTATTATTCTTTAACCCCTCCCCTTTATATGCTTTGCCATAGTGCCATATGACCTCTGATGTCTGGCACATTCACCTTTTTAGGCATTAAATCAATCAATCAATCAATCAAGTAACTGATTAATGATACACAAACACTCGTCGTAATGCATGACATGGTTTATGACATCCATGAACTACAGTTACAGGTATTTATGTTTCTGTGATAAATGAAATAGCTACTGATTTATCATATGGCTTAGAGACATGGCAGGGGAGGTCACAACACCGTCACGTAGAAGGAGGTCAGGTCAGGCCGCCGTGTGAGGGCAGCGAACTGAATTGACCCTCTTCCCCCTTTTTATATTTCTTACTGTCTTCTTTATAGGGACTGGCAACTAAGCGGGCTTTTTTTATTCCCTTTTTTTGCCCTTGGCCAGTCCTGTGTGATGTAAAAAAAAAAAGTCCGACACCTGAAGCCTATACATCACATAGGCGGCCTTCCTTTGTCTTATACGTAGGTGTGTGTAAGGCTGTCATCACCACCAACACCACCACTACTGTCACCATCATGACGTCTGCTACTTTCTTCTCACTTATTTTCCTGTCGGTCTTGTCGTCACCACCACCACTACTATCACCATCATGACGTCTACTACTTTCTTCTCACTTATTTTCCTGCCGGTCTTGTCGTCACCACCACCACTACTGCCACCATTATGACGTCTACTACTTTCTTCTCACTTATTTTCCTGCCGGTCTTGGCTGAAGAGTGTGGGGTGTGTGGAGGAGCCTTTTTCTTTGCTATTCTTCCCTCTATAACACTTAGAAGCTATTGTGGTAGAAGGTAGTCACATGAGCAGCCTCGTTTGGTCCAGTAGGGCTGTTGCTGTCTGTTTTTTCCTTTGTTATCCTTTCTACTCCCTTACTTCTGCTGCTATTACCTCCATCGCTGTCATCATCATCACCACCATCATCATCATCATCATCACCCGCCACCTCATGGATTCAGAAATATTACAATGACGTGCGAGTGAGTGGTCGGGAATGATGAGAGCCGCGTACCACCCATCACTCACGCGCCATTCAAGCCTCGCAAATGAACGACTCCATCTCATAGTTCATTAATCCGTTAAAAAGCAGCGGCTCTTTATGGCGTGGTAGGCGGTGTAGCGCATAATACACCCGGCCATAGACCACTATATCTCTGGACTGTTAACGCGCCAGTGTTTTGAAATCGCCGCGCTGCATACTGGCCCCAACGGGGATCGTCAGTTTCACTAGAACGCTTGGTGTGGGAAGCTGTACTACCGCACTCATCTCCATAAGTGTGCGTTTTTTGTATTTGTTATTATTCCGTGCATGTTTTTATTACTGTGACATAAAAGGTTGCTACCGATCCAAGCCCTTGTGTCAAAATCAATTGGTTACGTGCCGGTTACCTGGCACATTCAGTCTTAAACATTTACAAGTGTGGGTCCTGCTATGACCTCCTCGGGAACAAGGAGACTTCACGTGAACATGCTGAGGTGAACGTACAAGTGGGTGACGACGGGGATGTGGAGTTACGCGGGCAGGATGTGGTCGTCGCCGTGAAATCATTCACAGATTTGTTGAGTCGCGGGAGACTCGTGTGTCCCTCCCAGTTCGCCGTCTCTCTCACCAAGGACGTGTGCCACATGTACAGGTGGCTTTGGAAGGAGAAGACGACGAGGTATACCCTGTTCGGCTGCAGCAAGCCCAAGGCGACCCTCCAGCAGGTCATTGACACCCTTGGGGAGGAAGACGACCCACATTGCGCTGTGCCAACAACCACTGTTTTCTCGAGAAGGTGTACTTCTCAATTGTGGGTGCCCTGTGCCTTTTCTGGTGCTCCGTAAGTATGTGGATTTGTCCTTGGCTACCGAGCTGTGACGTTTGAATTTGACAAGCTCTCATACCTCACCTTGTTCTACGGTTGTTAGTTATACACTGTGCGTGACAACAGCTCACTGGCCTCCACACTTTCTGAGGAGGAGGAGGACACACTTTCTGAGCGTCTACCTTTACATCAGGATTATCTATTTGCCATTATTTGAGCCTACTATTTTTGTATTCATGCTTAATGATGGCTCCAGGCAAGATGAATGACATAGAGAGGGCTCTTATTTTATCTTTGAGGGTGGCAAACCTAATTGTAAGGGAAATAAGTGGGAAAACAGGGAATCCCCCCGCAAAAAAAAAAAAATCCCCAAAAAATCCCAAAGGGTTTGTAAGTATCTCACGTTTCACTAGCTTATTTGTGGCATTTTTAGTTTTGCGAGGGCGCCCAGATCCTGATTTTCGAATGGGAACAGTGCCAGGAGAAACATTTTGAGCTCGCTTGAACAGGGCAAACAGGGAACTCATGCTACGCCCTGTTTTCTCACTTATTTCCCTTACAGTTAGGTTTGCCTCCCTCAAAGCTAAAATACGAGCCCTCTCTATGTCATTCATCTTGCCTGGAGCAAGGATCATTAAGCATGAATTAAA
>JACEEZ010024750.1:80000-95000 GCA_016584305.1 Chionoecetes opilio
AGAGACAAAAATAAGTAAATAAAGAAGTAAAAAACTAAGACCTACAATAATTAAAGGGAAGACAAAGATCCTAACAAGCAAAACATAACCACGGTACATTAACATAGAAGGGGAGAAGGGGTTAGAGGGGAGACAAGGGGGAGAAGAAGAGGGGAGAGGAGACATGGGGGAGAAGTAGAGGGGAGAAGAGCTGACAGGTGTAAGGAAGCTGCAGTGATAATTAATCTGGCGGTGATGAAGCACAGACAGGTGAGAGAAGGGGGAGAGGAGGGGGAGAGGGGGCAGGAGGGGGAGAGGGGGCAGGAGGGGGAGAGGGGGCAGGAGGGGGAGGGGGGGCAGGAGGGGGAGAGGGGGCAGGAGGGGGAGAGGGGGCTGGAGGGAGAGGAGGGGGAGAGAGGGGGCAGGAGGGAGAGAAGGGAGGCATGGATAGAAAAGACGATGAGAAGAAGAATGAAAAGACGAAGTGGGAAGAAGTGAAAGAAGACGAAGAATGAGAAGAAGAATATGAAGATGGAATAGCAGAAAATAAAGATTAAGTTTCATTATTAATTAACCCTTTCACGCCCAGATCTTTTCCATTAATATTTAAATTCGTCTGTTATTAGCCATAAAATTATGAAAAGTAGCTTAATATACCAAAATAGTTAGTGGACAAGGATACTAAACAGGTCATATCTATAGAATATTGCTTATAGTCACTCAAAATCGTCTTATGTTATACCCAAAGTAGGTACAATGGATATTACGTTCTGGGCCTCAAGGGGTTGATAGTAGTGTGGAGGAGGAGGGAAAGTGGAAAAGAAGATATAGATGGGAAACAATAATAAAAAAAAGGGTGCATGAACAGGACGCTGGAGTTAATAAAGAGAAGGAAGGAAAGGGAAGATCATTATTATTATTATTATTATTATTATTATTATTATTATTATTATAGCAAGGAAGATAAAGTTATGGGAGGATGAAAAGGTAAATGGACGTGACTATGGGCGCCAAAGAGGACAAGAAATAATATTAACCCCTTCACACCCAGATCTTTCCGTTGCTATAAAAAAAATCGTCTGTTGTTAGCCATAAAATTACGAAAAATAACTGAATATACCAAATTAACTAGTCGACAAGGATACTAAACAGGTCATATCTATAAAATATTGCTTATATTCCCTAAAAATCGTCTAATGGTACTCAAATTACAATGGAAATTACGTTTTGGGCCTCAAGGGGTTAAAGAGAGAACTTAAGATGAAAAAGAAAAAGAAAAAAAAGAGCTTTGAAAGGGAAATAACATGAAAGATTTAGAGATAGAGAAAGGCGGTGAAGAGAGAAGATGAAGAGAAAGAGAAGCAAAGAGAAAGGAGAAAAAAGAAAGGAAAGGAAATAAAAAATGAAAAGAAAGCAGAAAAAAAATGAAAAGCAAAATACAAAAAAAAGTTATATGGGAATATATGTGAATCAAAATGAGAATAAGAAAACTGACTACAATTTAAGAACAGAAAGAGAGAGAGAGAGAGAGAGAGAGAGAGAGAGAGAGAGAGAGAGAGAGAGAGAGAGAGATAAGATAAGATTTTCATCCTATCTAGACACTTTGCAAGTACCAACTACAAGGTTATTGACTATACAAAGCGCCGCCACGTCAGCACGAACTAGGCGGACTCGAACCGCTGACCGAATGCGCAGGGACTCTGCACATTGCAAGCTCACGTCTCTACCAACCTTGCCACCCTGACGGGCTGAGAGAGAGAGAGAGAGAGAGAGAAGAAAAAAAAGCCAGTGAGGGAAAGAATGAGAAAAATTTGAGGATGGAGAGGGGAGGGGGGGAGGGGGGTCGGTAGGGGAGGGGGAGGGGGAGGGGGATCAGTAGGGGAGGGAGGGGGAGAGAAGGGGTCCACCCGGCTACCGTACTACAACACAATGAGGTCGCAACATTAGCGTTCTCAAAGAGGTATGCGAATCGTGGGTGGAGGATGGAGGTGGCGGCGGTAAGGGTGCTCGAGGAGGAGGTGGAGGAGTTGTGTTGGCGGAGGGTCGAGTAGGGAGGGTGATGGAGGGGGAGAGAGAGGGGGGGTCGAGTGCAAGGGAAGGCCTGGAAAAGCAAATGATGGAAGAGTGTGCAGTGTTGTGTTATCGGTGTGTGAGTCGTGAGCTGCCAAGACCCTGGGTGGCCACAGATCATATTTGAGCTCCACTGAGGATTCTGTTACTGCGTGGGGAAAGCTGCTGGAGTGGTGATGGTGGTAGTGTGGTGGGGATGTGTTGTGTGTGGGGGTGAGGGTTGTGTTTGGTGGGGTGTGAGAAGTTGCGTGGTAGTGTGGTGGGTGGGGATGTGTTTTTTGTGTGTGGGGGGGTGGGGGGATATGTGTTTGGTGCGGTGTGAGAAGTTGTGTTGCGGTATGTACTACAGGGGTTTTGTTGGGGGTGAGGTTGTGGGTGTGTTGGGGGGCAGGTGTGGTGGTGGTAGTTATGGTGGAGCTGATGAATGGTGGTGAAGGTGGGGGTAGTAGTGGTGGTGGTGGTGGGGGTAGTAGGGGTGGTGGTGGTGGGGGTAGTAGTGGTGGTGGTGGTGGTGCCTTGAAGAAATACGATGTTGCTAACGATTGATTATCTTGTTCTACCACACACACACACACACGCACACAAACACATACACACACACACGCACACAAACACCAAACAGATGCTTCTCCCTTCTCCCCCAATAAGCGCTCCCCTTAACTACCTTCTCTCCCCCTCCCCTTCCTCTCCCCCATGACTGGCACTCACTAGCCCTGAGGGAAGGAGGAGGAGGAGGTGGGGAGGAGGTGGGGAAGAGGAGGAGAGGAGAGTAGTGATGGTGTGACGGGTTCTATCGCATACTAATAACTTTCTTTGAACTAAAACAAAACAAAAAATCTCATTCATATTGTCTAAATAATTTTCTACATAGTTTAGACCCAAATAAGAGATCCTTTCCCCCCTCATAGCTATTTTCTCTGTTCTCTCTCTCTCTCTCTCTCTCTCTCTCTCTCTCTCTCTCTCTCTCTCTCTCTCTCTCTCTCTCTCTCTCCGTTGTCTCCCTGATGTATGTTGTAAATGAGGTGCAATCTATTCTTCCCGCCACCTCCTTCCAGCCTCCTTCCAACAAGGCGAGGCTGAAAATAAGTCTTTTATGTTTCATGTCTTGTACCGTTTGGCTTTACGATTTTTAGTTTATCGTCAAAGCATGGTGTGTGTGTGTGGTGAAGGATCTCACACACACACACACGCACGCAGGCACGTACAGAGAGGCACGCACGTACACATCTCAACATACACACACATACACGACCCAGCCGGGGCCAACGACTTGCGATCTTAACGAGCTCTACGAGCCGCTAACATTGCAACTCCCTTACGGATGGAGGCCCTTTTTATAGGATGTCACACACACACACACACACGCACACATCTCAACTTACACACACACACACACACACCTCAGCACACACACACACACACACACGCACGTACACATCTCAACAACACACACGGGCATGCACGCACACCACACCGCAAGCCGCCTGGAGCCACACATGATGCAGAGTTGCAAGTAACCTTCTGCACCCCGCCTACACACCGCCCATAGGCACACCTTCATCCCGCCCACAACCCTCAACCCGCCCATACCCAACACTCCGCTCACTACCTCAACCAGCCCACACAATCACCCCGTCCATAACCACCCACACCTTCACCCCACCCACACCCTCACACCATCACCCCGCCCACCCCCTTCTTCCCACTCTCTCTCCTTACCGCGCAGTTTTCCATCACACAAACACAAAAACAAGGGATTATAGGACTTACCTCGGTGCCTCCATGTCTCCCCCGCGTCCCTGGTGCGCTGGAGCCTCCCTGAAGGTGCTGGATCCCGCTGCCACACGTCAAAACACTCAAATAAAGATCACAAAAGTAGCCGTGACAGAGGTGTAGCCGGCGGCCTTGAAGGGATGCACGTCTCTGGGCCCCACGCGCCACTGCCCACTTCCTTCCTTCCTGTCTTCCTATTGGTGGATTGACAGGCGGCATCTGGTATGTATTAACGGGCTTACTTTCCCTGTTTGTTTTGTTATTATTGCCATTATTGCTTTTGTTATTGTTATTCAGGTTTATTTGTGTTACACTATTATTTATGATCAGTTTTTTTGTCTATTTAATTGTATATGAAGGATGTTTGACTATTTTATTAGCATTTTTTCAACGGTAAATGTTACGCGGACGTCAACATTTTACTGTCTCATTCTTGCTTTTCTTATATTTACGTGTAATTGATTGGCATTAGATAAGAATAATTTTACTGCTTTATTTTATCTTAGCTTTGTTTGTATGAGGCATTTGCTTGTTTGTGCATTTTCTCCTTGTTTTGTGCCAGATGCTGCGGAGGTGGAACACTAATTCATTGGTGATAAAAAAAGGTACAATTGCTTGATATTTTCGTACACTTATCTAATTAAGTAGTATAAGTAGCCATCAGTGTACTCTCTTGAATCATACAAGCACTGGAAAAAATTTAAATAAATGATAGTTCCTTTGTGAAGTAGGTAGTTAGGTAGTTAATACATGGAAAGGAGAAAGAATGGATGCACAGATGTGGATTTATAAATTACTTCTCATACTTTCTTTTATTTTGAAAGTGTTTCGTTATATTTTTATTGTATTTTTTTGTTTTTGAGTGTGTGTGTGTGTCAGTGTGTGTGTGTGTGTGTCAGTGTGTGTGTGTGTGTGTGTGTGTGTGTGTGTGTGTGTGTGTGTGTGTGTGTGTGTGTGTGTGTGTGTGTGTGTGTGTGTGTGTGTGTGTGTGTGTGTGTGTGTGTGTGTTTATTTATGTATGTGTGCGTGTGTGTGCGTGTGCGTGTGTGTGTGGGGGGGGGGGGTGCATTTCAAGTGTTCCAGCAGCGGAGGAAAGAAACAGACAAACAACCACTGTGACAAAAATCCCATGTTTATTCAAAATATATTTGGAACTATTCAAAGCTCTAGAGTGATATTTTTTTGTTATTTTTCGTGTCTTACGCGCGGGACAGGTTGGGTACAGTTGTCCAGCGTCGACACGGACCGGGAACACTCACGATTTTGCGACATTCTGCCATATGAAGGGTAAGGGATATACGCCCAACAAAAATCAACATTGATGGTACATTCACGGGGAAACACTCATTAAGCTAAACACGGACAACAACCTTATTTTTTGCTCTCCATTCCATCTGTAAATGTTTATACCGCCGCAAGCAGAGGCATTTATCACCTACAAACAAAAACAACAACACAGATCCATTATTTGTTTTGACTTGGGGGCGAATTCAAGGCTATATCAGCATGACAATAACATTTCCTTATTAAGTCTAAGTCTTCCCGATTCCGTCGTCGCCGCGGACTTAAATATTTGTGTTCAGTGAAACACTTTGGGGCGAGGGTCGTACCGTGTGGACCAGCGTTGGGTGGTCTCCCGCTACCAATGGGGAGCCGGAGGTGGGGGTGGTGAGGGTGAATTTCCATATTGGTGAGTGAGGATGGTGTTGGGGGATGGCATTGGAGGGAGTGGGGGCGCGCCCGCGTCCCCCCCTCCCTCCCAACAGGCCCCTTGTTTCTAGTCCACACGGCAGCCACGCACGTTGAGCAAGAACGAGGACCTGAAGCAGCAGTTTTGAGGCTTCGGTACAGCAAGGCGTCAGGGCCGCGTCAGGACCTGACGTCACCGTGTCAGACATTAAGTTGTCGCAGCTTTTAGCTTCGCGTCACACCAGACTCTCGTAAGACATAAGCAGGATCGAAAAAAATATTACCTTCATCAATGTGAGCTTATGTATGGTATTTTTAGATATGTAACACGCTGGCTGTCAAGCTGAATGTTTCGAAAGTCTGATGGGAGAGTTAATTGACCCAAAAACTGCTCTTCATGTCTCAGTAGGACGCGCTCGACAATCCATCCGCCGGGAGCGTTGCGTCTCCCCGCCGATTGTCGAACGCGCCTCTAGTGTCACAGTTCGAGAAATAAAGGCCTATGAGAAGTGTACTTAAAACCTGCTCGTAAACATGATATCAAGTGTAAAATATCACCACACAAATAATTTAATGACAAACGGTACTGATAATAAACAGCCACAATGGTAGAACATGTACATTGTATCGCGAAATTGTAAAAGTAAAAAGGGAGTAATAATAATACCCTGGCAGGCTGGGAGGCATCGCGCACCACAAAGCCAAGCAGTGGTATATAGGAGAGGTCTCGGCGCGCGTTCCTCGATGGTCTTCAGTCACCTAGAAATCTCAACCAGCCGATGCTCCACAGACCTCGCAGGGCAGTACATACCAAGAGCGAAAGAATAAAATAACTTAATCGAAGACAGGTATAAGATTCTTGGTAACATTTGGGGATTTAAGGACAACTGATATATTTTCTTTTTTCAAACAGATGAAAGAAATATGATGAAACCGCTCGAAGCTACGTGGAGTGAAACACCTCGGCCAGGATGGAGCAGTGGTTGTGGTGGTGGTGGTGTGGGGGGGGGGGGGTTACAGGTGACCTTGGAGACGAGGCTTGCTTGATTTTGTTTATTATTACACAACTCATGTCTACCTTGGATTTCCGTTGATGATTTATGAACACTGACGGCGTGACAGCAATCTTTCTAGTCTGTTTACAAGACATACGTGTAAAAGGAATGAAAATTATGTCATTAACAGAGGACTCCATAATATACTACACATGTTACAGAAAAGGAATTAATCGGCCAGCCTATGTCTTTATCCCAACACTTCTTGAGACGCTCCATAACAAAACCTGTGTTGGTTGTACGTCTGGAATATAATTCTCCTCCACGTGTCATACCGCAGCTACGGTCATCCCGGCAACGCGTCCGCCACTCGTCCCGGACAGGATCTACAACGCCCTCCTGACCAGCAAGGAGATGGTGGTTGTGGCAGAAATTAACAAAATATCTAATAAATTCGAGTAACTGGGCACTGAATCAAATTTGAAAGTGAATGAAGGAATGAATGAAGCAGCTGACATGAAGCTTTAACATAATTATTATTATGATTATTATCATTATTATATTGTCCTTTACTCACAAGTTTGGTGAATGTTAAGCAAATTTAGGCAAACAGGAGATCAAGTCCTCCGCAGATGACAACGTTTCGTAAAAAATATAATGACTTAGTTCATAATTTGGTGGTGGCGGCGCAGGTGCGTGCGTGATTGACGGGCTTCAGGGACAGGCAACACGTATGCTTGGTGTTTTTGAACGTCTAATTATGGAAACTCTCGATCTATATATATATTTATTTTATTATGTATATTATTTACACATATCCTGGGTTTACTAAGGGGAGTGGGTGGGTCACTGGCGGCGTTCGAAACTGATTCAAATTAGTGAATACGAACCAACAATTTCCGCGACTGAGATATCGATCCCAAGATTTGCAATATCAGGGAGATAGTGTATCTCTGAATAGCCAATGTGTGTGTGTGTGTGTGTGTGTGTGTGTGAGTGTGTGTCCCTACATTCACTCGTCGTTATAAAGGCTGAAGCACAGTTGTACTGGTTCAAAGGGTTTGGGTGCTAGATTGAGGCCTCAAGACTGTTTTTTTAAAGGCTAGACAAGGCGAAGACAACACATGGAATTTTTATCGCGTCGATAATATTCAATTTCACCAAATATTTTTCTTCTCTTTACATCAAGCAAATATGTTTGTCCCAAAAAAGTATTTTGACACATTACATTCTATTACCTCAAAAAAAGTAACCAAAGGTTCACTTCTGCAGCTGTTTCAGGAAACATCAATTAGGGCCAGACAGGCTACCGAGTATTTCAGTAACCATCAGAGTAAGAATATATATAATAATTTCTTGCTATCTTTTAATATAAACAAGTGAAGTAACAACCTACACTAACAGCAGCGGACACGAGAGACGCCCGTGACGTGATGAGTCGCGCCACACCTATTGAGCCTTGTGACGGGTGACGGGTGACGGGTGAGGGAGACACAGCGAGACCGACACACACTCGAAGCTTGCCTCGAGGTCATGCGCGTGAGTGTTCTGTTTTTTCGCCGTATTCTCGAGCGGAGGCTGGGAGGCAGTGAGGCGGAGACGGAGACCTGAACACGACGAGGAGAAAATAAAAACTTACGATAAGTCACAACCTCTTTAGAAGGAGACGGTATCCCAACCGCTCGATAAGTGATTCAAATTCTCGAGGACCAATCAACCTGATTCTTCACAATCATTAATGACTCATTGTAGCGGCTGCTTGGCTATTGGTGACCAACTGTTGAAAAATACTGAAACATCGAACGAGTATGCGCGTATTTCATCAACTATCTGAAGTAGAACAAATTTGAATGAATGTTTTGTAAATAAGTTCGAATCAGGTCTCGAGCGACCGAGGCACCACCGACACAACCAGTGCTGCGCGGCCACGCCCGGCGCCGCCCTCACACCCCTTCCCGCACCGCCCTCCACGCCCACCGGAAGGCCGTGACCGCCGCTCCGTCACAATATATCGAGCAGATGGGTGATGCGTCCCCCGAACAATGTACATGGGGAGGCTGGCAGCCGTGGTTCTCCGAGGAGTGACGTCATGGCGTGAACAATTCGCTCGTTTTGCATGATTTTCTTACGTCTGTCCCCAGGAAATGTCAGCAAGTGTTGACACTGTCCTGACAGTATTCTGGATGACGGCAATGATGACCACCATGATTATGATAGTACCATTAATAATGATAATAAATAATAATAATAACCAGTAATTATGATAATGATAATAATGATAATAAAAATTATAAGATATTACTGACGTCTAATTTAGTAATAGATATAGTAAAAAACTATAATAATAACAATTATAACATTAATAATGATGGCAATAATAATATAAAAAATAATAGCAATTGTGATCATTGAAATGTTGTCACTCGTAACCACACAAGAACCAGGGCAGCCAGCCTCCCTCTCCTCCCATTGGGCGAAGAGATCAAAAGAAAAAAGGCACATGATTAGAATCTGATAATGTTACTAATTGAAAATAAACTGACATTCTGACCAGTTCAAAAATCCAGAAAGTCTTTGGAAAATCGATTAAAAAACACTTGATACATAAAATGATTGATAAATGAGCGAGCGATGCTTCTGGGTGACAGACGAGGCTTGTGTAAGGAGGTGACAGGGTACACTATGGGTGGGGTGAGGAAACAGGTGAGTTGGGGGGATGGGGGGCTGTCAAGAGGCTGATAGCTATCACAAGTGGGAGTCACACCGCCGCGCCGGACACTCGCTGACCAGGAGGCAAGACACACAGACAGACACCCGCGTCACATCTCACCACGTCGCCACCACAGACTTATTGTCCTCCTTTATTATGCTATCCTATCAGATCACGCCAACGCTTGCATCTTTACTTATTTTTTCATTCACTTATGCACCTCCACCATGACATCACGGCCAGCACATGACACTGCCGGGGCGGGTGCGTGGTGGTGGTGGTGGTGGTGGTGGTGGTCCTCCCTTTGCCTAGCAGTGCCCAGCCCGGTGGTAGAAGACAGTGCAATCCAACGTTTGCTTCTTAGGCCTTTCGCCACACCTCGACCCAGGCCCCTCTAGACCTAAGAGCACCTTTGCCTTAACACTTAACTTCTCGCTATGACAAGAATTCATGTCTTTTACACGGGAGTGTTTATGTTAGAAATATAAATAAACAAAATCATGATATTAGAAATAAAGAACAGTTAACCATAAAAATACTAATAATTGTAATTACAATCTTACCAATAATATGTACAAAACACATAAATAAGTTTAGCATGTACTTAAGAAAATAAATGTCAAATGAGGCTTAAGTCATAAAGGATTGGCAGGTAACAGGTGACTGACACGGCAACGAAGCTTCAAAGACAAATGAATATATACAAATGTGAGGCAGCAGATGTGAGGGGAAACAGAGGGGAAAGAGAGAAAGAGACAGCACACACACACACACACACACACACACACACACACGCACACGCACACGCACACGCACACAAGAAATAAACATAATGGGGATCAGGTGAATACAAGGGAAAACTGGCCTCGTATTTTGGCACATGCGAAGTGAGTTCGTCAGGGACTGAAGGTAACACAGAATAGTGCTATTGTTATGAGGGAGGAAGAGGAAGAGGAAGAGGAAGAGGAAGAGGAAGAGGAAGAGGAAGAGGAAGAGGAAGAGGAGGAGGAGGAGGAGGAGGAGGAGGAGGAGGAGGAGGAGGAGGAAAAGGAAAAGGAGAAGGAGAAGGAGGATGGGGGCGGGTTAGGTTCGCAGGGCCAGATATTCCCCCCGTTCGTTCCCTCACAGGCCACCCCGCCCCTGTCGGCCGCTGCCCCGCTCGTCAGGTGTTCACACTCACAGCTTCCTGGCACACAAATCACAATTCGTCATTCTGATTTAGAGACAAGAATCTCTCGGCCAGGAGAATCATTTTGACATGAAGTTAACGTGTGCTTATCAACCTCGCCCCTGAGCCGAGGTGTGAGGCGCGGTGCAACACCCGACGTCCCGAGGCTTGCCCGGCGACAGGTGGAGGGTGGGTGAGGGAGGGAAAGAGGGGAACCAAAACCACCACGAGAGGGAGGGACTAACGGCCGCCACTGAGGATTTGTATCTACCTAGGAGGATATTTTTAGAAGCTCGTCTTTGTCACCTCGTCAACTCATAGATACAAATTATCCTTATAAAACAATAATTAAATGATAAGGTCAAGTTTTTCTTATGAAACCATATATGATCACTTTGTCCAAGAACACAATGTACAATAAATTACAGCGCGAGAGTCTTTCATTGAGGAGCGGAAGGTGAGTTTGGGGTCACTGGGGGCCGTGGCCCCGGTGCGGCGTGGTGGTGAGGCGGCCCGGGGAGCGGCGCCCCGGGCCAGCGTGCGGCAGCATGGTGGTCGTGGTGATCTAAGGGCGTGGCTCAGACGATGTGGAAAATAATGACATCAAAATATAATATGGTGAATATCTGGTAGGCAAAGCGCCTCTACTCAGTGACAAGACTTGGCCACCACACTACAGGCGGGAACTGAGGAGAACAGAACGTTTAGGAATATCAACATGACCACCGCTTGATGGTACACAAAGGATGCAACGGCCGGTCCCGCCACGGCGCTGCCCGCAGCGCCCCGGCCCCCTGCCACCGTGTGACTACCAGCAGCCAGCCAGTGGTCCGCCGTGCTGCGGAATTTGTACCTTGGTAAAGGCCCGCGCCGCAGCATGGCGCACCTGCGGCCTTGGACGGCTTATGCCTTACTGACCCACTGGCTCGCTGCTTTACATGCCAAGACGAGGACACCACAAAGCAGGGAGCGGCGAGTGCCAGGGAGAACACCGCAGAGACACCGACCCACCGCCGCCGGCTCCGGCGCCCTCCTGCCCAGGGTGCTCACCTTACAATAACGTAATATAACTATTTATTAAATTAGCAGGTACCATAGCTAGACCAGTGGCGCCATCCCTACCGGCGGGGGCACGGCCGCCCGCCAGCAGCACGGCGCCCCTGGAGCACAGGACGCCCGGACCCGGCGTGCGGCAACACCTTCACACCGAGACTGTATGAGGGGGGGCTAGTGTGGGGGGCGGAGCAGCAGCCCCCAAATCTTCTCTCCCACCTGCAATGGGGCTGCTCTTAACAGGGATGGTGTAGCCCCTCTCCTCCCCCCCATGGGCCTACCTCCGGCAGACCCGCCGCCCGAGACGCCCCCGTGGCACACACATGACACAACACGTGACCACTGACACTGAAACACCCGCGTGCTTACACGACACGCTTGCCCGGCCCCGCCCTGCCCTGACCACAGCTTACGAAGACAGAGTAAGAGCAGTGCGGGGCCGGGCAGCCGCGCCAGGCAGCCAGGGAGACAGACAGACAGGGACAAACCAGACCCAAGTCGCGCCAGGCGACGGGCTGGCCGTGGCCACGGCAGCACGGCGGGTCGCCAACGCCACACAAACAACACCAGAACACCTCGCGGGACTCTGGCCTCCCTGCCAAGGAGGGACGACCTCCAGCTGGAGACAAACCTCTAAGAGGCAAAAACACATGGACCAGACATGTCGTGTTTGGTCCTTCAATCTTCCTCCTGCTTTCTGGGCCGCTGGAGCTGCGGCGGCAGCCTCGCCAGAAGGCCCTGCCCTGCTATCCCCAGCCCCGCTATGGTACCGGAGGGATTCTGGACTCCCCCTGAGGCCGTGTGAGGCCCTGGGGAAAGCTGAATCGGGGAGCCTTGCGGGGTGTGGACCTGCCCGCCTCCGAGACCTAGGGGTAGATCCAGTAGTAGCGGACCTGAAGCAGGGTGTTCTTCTGAGAGGGAGCGGATTGGCAGGCTAGGACGAGCCACCTCGCCGCCCTCCTCCATGGACGACGACTCGTGCAGCTCGTAGCGGGCATGTGTCCTCATGTGACGGGTGATCATGTCCCGCCGACACGCAGCGTAAGGACACTGGGGACACTTGTAGGGCTTCTCCCCTGTGTGGGTGCGCTGGTGAGTGGACAGATGATCAGAGCGGGAGAAAACTTGGCCACAGATGCGGCAAGTGTAGGGCTTGTGGCCGGTGTGTAGTCGCATGTGTCTGGTCAGCATGTCGGAGCGAGCGAAGGAACGCTTACACATGTCACACATGTAGGTCTTGGCTGAGTTGTCCGGCTGCTTGTTCTTGTGGCGTGATGCCATGTGCTTGGCCAGCCGGTCGTGCAGCGAAAACATTTGGCCGCACACCGGACACACGAAGGCCACGTCTGCGCCGGCTGGCATCTCTTCCACCACGGGTGACACCTCCAGGTGATAGCGAAGAGCCACGCTGTCCTTTCCATACGACACCACGTCACCCTTCACGATAGGCACGGGCAACAGTGAATGGGGTGTGGTGCGGTACTCTGGGATCTCAGGGGAGCGGGGTGGAGGAGTTAAATCTTTGGGCGCCGCCAGCAGCGGGGAGTGAGGGCAGGAGAGGGACACCGTGCCGGGCAGCACCAGGCTGTCCGTGCTGGAGGTGCTGCCGGTCTTGACGCTCCCGGCGGTCTTTACAGACAGGTCCAGCGGGGAATCTTGCGGCGAGGAGTTGTCGGACTCAAGAGAGCCACCTTTGCGAGGAATGTAAAGGGGTTGGGGGATAGGGCGGATGGTGCGCAACACAGACTGACGGGTGGAGGGCTGCTCGCCGGACGGCCCAGCAGCGCTGTGGCTGCTGCTGCTGACTGCTACAATCTCACCTTGGCGACCTTTCTGGTCAAACCAGAGCTGAAGATCAGAGTCAGAGTGTGAACGGCGACGATAGAGTTCAGGAAGGTGCACGGTGGGAGGAAAATAGTGCTCTACATTGTGACCGGGTGATGGGGAGATGGGTGTGTGAGGAGATGTAGGGGTGAGAGGAGACACTGGAGAATGCGGGAGGCCTGAGGGTCCTAAGCGGTGAGGGTCTCTGCCCGCTAAGGAGCAGAAATGGCAGGAACAGGGCGGGTAGTGAGTGATGCATTCCCCAGCGTCGCTGCGAACCACACTCAGTTTGGGAGGGACGCCGCGGATAACGCTGGTGGACAGTGTGATGTCACTAGACGATTGGGATTTACAGTCCAAGTCTAGATCCTCTTCGTCTATGCTGGGATCCTTGATCCTCAAAGGACTGAAGGACAGCTTTGGAGAGTCTGCGTTGACCCTAGTCAGTGCTGGAGAGTCCCTGGCGTGGGGAGAATGGGTTGGCGGGCCCGGAGAGAACACCTCCTCGTCCTCCTCGCTGATGGCGCGGCAATGGTACCGCTCACGATCCACAGAATCAAAGCGAAACACATCGCTTTGTACCGTGCGAGGCGACCTGGCCGTACCAGCGCTGCCACCGCTGCTGCTGGTGCTACTGCTGGTGCTACTACTGCCGCCGCCAGCGTCGGCCGATCTGTGGACTTGGATGACGCCGGGAGAGCGCTGTGGCCCCTCCAGGGGGTGCACGCTCGCTCCGGCTTCTCCTAGGCCCTCCTTGGGGGAAGGTGGGGTATCCACCTTCATGGCTTCTTCTCCTGACTCATCTTGAACAGTGACTCTTGGACTAAGGCCGGGGCTGACACCGGGGCTGTGGCCTGGCACTGGGCTGTGGCCCGGCACTGGGCTGTGGCCTGGAACCGGGCTGTGGCCTGGAACCGGGCTGAGTCCAGGCACCGGGCTATGGCCAGGGACTGGGCTATGACCGGGAATTGGACTGTGGCCGGGAACTGGACTGTGGCCAGAAACCGGACTATGGCCAGGCACAGGACTGAGGCCGGACCCGGGGCTGAGTCCTGGGCTAAGCCCGGGCTCCTCTCCTTGCTCCTGGCCAAGCCCCTGAGATCCATCTTCGGACTGTCTGCTGAACATGTGTTTTGTATCCACCTGTGCCGCTTGGGGCACGGGGTCTGGGGGCTTGTCCTGTGGGGTGTTATCCCTGGGGCAGGACTCTTGAGGGGGCCTGTCGTCGGGGGAGCGTCGCTCGGCCTGCGAGGTCAGCTCCAGCACCACTTGGCTGAGCCGCTTCCTCTTACGCAGAGCGGACGTGTGGTCGTGATGATGGGCAGTACTGACAGTAATTGCGCCATGCTCGCCGCTGATCATCGTGGGCGTAGGAGAGGGTGGACGTGGGCGCGCCCTCGGGCGGGTGCCGTGGGTGGGACCCGGCTGCCCCCGCCTCGCCTCATCGTCGCGGACGTAAAGCAGCCGGCCAGGGACACTCCTGCAAGCAAAGAAAAAGAATGTGACTATAAGGTTGAGACAGGACTGTGGCTGAGCTCAGCAGCCTTGCCCTCATCCTTCTCTCCTAAATTGCATGGCCACGCCCTGCCCTACCTTTGAGTTCCTGCCTCTGACATGGCGACCCCTCGGACGTCCCCCACCCACCCACCCACCTATACCTATATACCTACCCCTCACACCTACCCCAACACACGCCTCCACCCTGCTATACACCTGCATCTCCCACACACGCCCTTACT
>JACEEZ010024750.1:102500-112500 GCA_016584305.1 Chionoecetes opilio
GTTGTGGTGGTGGTTGTGGTGGGGGTTGTGGTGGTGGTTGTGGTGGGGGTTGTGGTGATGCTCAGACCGACGCCCCTCCCATGTGACGCCGAAAGTGATTGTTAATGTGGGAAAAAAGAATACAAAAAAATACAAAGGAAGAACAGACAGCATCAGCCCTACTGGACCATACAACCCCTACTGGACCATACAACCCCTACTGGACCATACAAGCCCTACTGGACCATACAAGCCCTACTGGACCATACAAGCCCTACTGGACCATACAACCCCTACTGGACCATACAAGCCCTACTGGACCATACAAGCCCTACTGGACCATACAAGCCCTACTGGACCATACAAGCCCTACTGGACCATACAAGCCCTACTGGACCATACAAGCCCTACTGGATCATACAAGCCTTACTGGACCATACAAGCCCTACTGGCCATAAAGCCCTACCCGGACCAACAACCTTACGGACCTACAAGCCCTACTGGACCTACAACCCTATTTGGACCTAAACCCTACTGGACCAACAAGCCCTACTGGACCATAACCCCAAATGATCATACAAGCCCTACTGGACCATACAAGCCCTACTGGACCATACAAGCCCTACTGGACCATACAAGCCCTACTGGACCATACAAGCCCTACTGGATCATACAAGCCCTACTGGACCTAAAAAACCCCTATGCCATACAAGGTAAGAAAAAGGAGGGGGGAGGAGGGGAGGAGGAAGGAGGAGGAGGAGGAGGAAGCAAAGCACCATAATACCTGTACTCTCTCCCTCATAAACCACACGTGCCTCCAAACACCTCATAACACTTGTACTCTCTCACATTAAACACCCCCTCTCCTTCCCTCCCCCTTGTTTCCCCCTCCTTCCCTCCCCCCTGCTTCCCCTTGGCACTGCAGACGCTCAACAAAACGAGAGTCGCGGGGAAAGAGAGTGGGTAAAAAAGCCAGAGAGGGGAAAAAAGAGGGAGGGGGGAAAACCCGGGCAAGGTAAAAAACAAAAAATATTCCGGGTGCAGAGTATGATCTTATTTTTGTTATAGGGCAGGTGAGACAGGGGGAAGAAAGTGAAGACAGGTGTTGTGTTTGTCTTGGGGGTTTAATAAGACAGTGTTACGTCACTTATGGACTTGTGTGTCAGGAGGGGTATACATGTGGGGGTCTCTCTCTTTTTTCCCTCTTCTCCCCTCTCCCCCTTTTTCCCCTCCTCTCCCCGCTCTTCTCTCTTCTCTCTCTCTCTCCCTTCCCCTTCCCCTCTCCCCCTTCCCCTCCTCTCTCTCCTCCTCTTCTCTCTCTCCCCTCTCTCCCGCCCCCTTTTCCCTCCTCCCCCCCCCTCTCTCTCTCTCTCCCCTCTCCTCTCTCTCTCTCTCTCCTCCTCCTCTCTTCCCCCCTCTCTCCCCCTCTCTTCTCCTCTTTTCTCTCTCTTTTCTAAAAATATATAAATTTTTATATAAATATATATATTTATTATATATATATATATATATATATATATTTTCTTTTTCCCTCCCCACTATGGCCCTACGGTTTTTTTTCGTTTAAATACCCAAATCCGAGAGAGAGAAAAGAGAGAGAGAAGAGAGAGAGAGAGAGAAGAGAGGGGAGAGAGAGAGAAGAGGAGAGAGAGAGAAAAGGGGGAGAGAGAGAAAAGGGAAAAAGGGAGGGAGGGGAGAGAGAGAAAGGGAAACAAATGCCAGTGTCCAATAAAAAAAAACACTAATAAGGCTGAAGCAAATAACAATAATTCAAACTTGAGATCACCTCTTTCAGCCTCCTCTTCTCCCTCTACTTTTCATCCCTTCCTCCCTCCATTCGATCATCTTCAACCCTCCACCACCTCATCTTCTCTAACCCCATCCGCACCAGCATCCTTCAACCCTCAATCCCACCATGAGGCCGCCAGAATAAGAGAAAACTGTACTTGACTAGAAATAAAGGGCAATCTATCTCTTTCAAAAACTAAGCTAAAATTCAAACTAAGAATTCCGAGATAATATAATAAGTAAGAAATATTTGATCGAGTGAGATTATTTACAAAGGAACTATTGAATTCTTAACCCCTTGAGGCCCAGAACGTAATTTCCATTGTAATTTGGCTACTATTAGACGATTTTTAGTGAATATAAACAATATTTTATAGATATAACCTGTTTAGTATTATTGTCCACTAGTTAATTTGGTATATATATTCAGTCGTCACTTTTTTATATTTTATGGCTAACAATAGACGGTTTTATATGGCAAAGGAAAGATCCGGGCGTGAAGGGGTTAAATGTTGATCAGAAGTGACGGTACAAAAGAGAACGAGAACCCATCACCAAATACCTGGAAATAGGAATAGAATAAAATAAAATAAAACTGATAAGGGGCAAAATATGTGAAAATATGCGAAGTGAAAAATTGGTGACGTATTGCCCATATTTTTAAAGGTATTTCTGGCTATCGCTCACGTGGTCTTCGATACAAATGACCTTGAAATATATCACAAGGGCAAATCATAACTATTACAGAATAAAAAAAAAAAGAGTATGTCAGAAAAAGGAAACTTATATAGAACTGGAAAAAAACAAAAATGCTGCAATATATAATTATAACAATAAATATAAGTAACATAACGCTAATACTTAGTTTTCTTTTCATTTGTTTTAACCCCTTGAGACCCAGAACGTAATTTCCATTGTAATTTGGCTACCAATAGACGACTTTGATAGACGGGAGCAATATTTTATAGATATGACCTGTTTAATATCCTTGTCCACTAGCTAATTTGGTATATTAAGTCACTTTTCGTAGTTTTATGGCTGACAACAGACGATTTTATATATAGCAAAGGAAAGTTCTGGGTTAATAAAAATCCTTCACCCAACGTTCAACACGAGCAAATAATAGAGTAGCGAAAATACTTCCATGTGCTACAATGCATAGAGGGTTGAAAGGAGAAAAAATATGAGAGAGAGAGAGAGAGAGAAGAGAGAGAGAGGAGAGAGAGAGAGAGAGAAAAGAGAGAGAGAGAGAGAGGGGAGAGAGAGGGGAGAGAGAGAGAGAGAGAGAGAGAGAGAGAGAGAGAGAGAGAGAGGAGAGAGAGAGAGAGAGAGAGAGAGAGAGAGAGAGAGAAGAGAGAAGGAGAGAGAGAGAGAGGAGAGAGAGAGAGAGAGAGAGGCAGCGAATGGGAAGAATGGGTGTTGTTAGAGACAATCAAAGACAGCAAAAGGGGAGGAGAGGAGGAGGAGGAGGAGGAGGAGGAGGAAGGGGGAAAGGAGGGGAAAGGAGGAGGAGGAGGAGGAGGAGAGGTAAAAAGGGAGAGATAAAAGAGGAAGCAATAAAATGGGTGCAACTCGTTTAATGGATAAGGTGTTAGGGTAGCTACCTATTTACCCCTCCCCTACTCCCCCCCCTCCCTGCCCCCTAACTCCTTCCCCCTACCCCTACTCCTTAGCCCCCTTCTTCCCCTTCACCTGTCGCCGTAAACTTCAAGGTGTACACAGGTGGGAGGTGAGTTAATTAACGGGACAATGTGTAACTTTATGGACCACCTTGCCTCGCCCTCAAGATTTATGGACAGTTTGTGTTCGCGACAACAATTTGGGTCGTGCGTGAGTGTTCAACAAACTTTACGACCGCGATCGAAAAATAGAAACGAGAAGCAAATAAAGATGTAAGTTGTATTACGTAGCTACTCTTATATTTATTTATTTTTCATTATCACATTTAAATCAAGTGTCGTTTGTGCTAGTTTTAATGTTGTAACTTATATGTACATGGATGTAACTTTACGTATTTTAGTATATATTTTCTTGTTTTGCTGTGTAGATTGATTTGATTGATAACCCCTCATAGTCCCAGATCTTGCCTTTGCTATATTAAATAGTCTGTTGTCAGCCATGGAATTAGGGTAAATAGCTTAATATACTTCATCAGCTGGTGGACAAGGATACTACCGTAGATAACAGTATAGTCGCCAGTTGCAATAATGTCGCCAGCCGCCATATATTACGAAGTATAGTATCACTACCGATTTGTATGTGCCACTGAAGATGATACACAGTAGTTTATATCATGACTGTATAATCTACCCGTGTCAGCGTTGTTTTATGCTTTGCATCTGCAAGTATATACGGTTTCAAATTTCACTACTCATTTTTTTTCGGGTGACGACGACGGCGGGAGGACACTCAGTAAATAAACACTAATTGGCGACCTTATTGTTGGTCGGCACTCTGATGATATTTTTGTAATTTGTTCATTTATAGCCATAATATGACACAGATGAAGACACAAAATGACACAAACTTTCCAGATAGCCCCTTCTAACTTTCCTGAAATCATGCATGTAGACATATAACTATTAACGCCAACACACGTCTGTAAATAAAAAAGAAACGTTGTCCTGGCGACTTTAGTGTTATCTACGGTAAACATATCATGATGTATAAAATATTTCTGATATTCATTAAAATCGTGTAACGGTGGTCGAATAACAATGAAAATATACTTTCTGGGTTTCAAAGGGTGAATTATTGGCGACGTATCCTAGATGCATGAATGTCACTGATACGTTCGTTATATTATCACTAAAGCACTTATCAATATGACACACTTAAAACCAGTCTGACTTATAATATTTAACTATCATCTACCATTCAGTAGATATACTACCTATATAGTTTTACCTATCTACTATTTACGTGTGTGATGTAATAACTGTGTCCGATTCCACCACGCTTTTTATCCCATTTTCAAATTGTCCAAGTCGGCGAGAGGAAAAAGAAAGAATAGCACAGCGCACTTATGTACCTATATAGACGCCAATAGCACAGCGCACTTATGTACCTAGAAGCCAATAGCACAGCGCACTTATGTACCTATATAGACGCCAATAGCACAGCGCACTTATGTACCTAGACGCCAATAGCACAGCGCACTTATGTACCTATATAGACGCCAATAGCACAGCGCACTTATGTACCTATATAGACGCCAATAGCACAGCGCACTTATGTACCTATATAGACGCCAATAGCACAGCGCACTTATGTACCTAGAAGCCAATAGTACAGCGCACTTATGTACCTATATAGACGCCAATAGCACAGCGCACTTATGTACCTAGACGTCAATAGCACAGCGCACTTATGTACCTATATAGACGCCAATAGCACAGCGCACTTATGTACCTAGACGCCCACTGTCCTATTACCCCGAGGCGCTTCTTTAACAATTACTAATGTCACCCCTCAAAATACCGGGGCGAGAGGGAGAACGGGAGGTCATGACCCTTACCCCCCCCCCCCCCCCCCGCCCTCCTTCCCTCCCTTGCGAACACCCGCCCACACACGTCTTAGGTAACGCCCCCGTCACCCTCGCCTCCCACACACACACACACACACACACGCTCATAATGTCTCCACGCCCACGCGCCTTCATCTTTAATACACATATTCCCTATCTCCTCCCCGCGTACTCTCCCTCGCAGGCGTGGAATCAGATTAGTAATTTGCTTTGTAGTCTCCCCAGCCTGTCTATATCTTGCTATAGAAAAGATATAAAGCTGGAGAGAGTACTGTACAAAGATGAGTTACTAAAATTATTCCCCACCGACGAGACAAGTCATACGAAAAGAAACTGAATGAACTTTACTTGCTCAGTTTGTCAAAATGTGGGTTACGAGGAAACTTAATAGAGGTGTTTAATAATGTGACATGGTTTTGATAATGTTAACATAAACGATTATATGAATATTGATCGGACAAGCATGACTCGTAATAATGGATACAAGATCATTGATAAACGATTTCGGTCACATGAAGCGAAGTATTTTTTTCGTTAATAGAGTTGTTGACATTTGGAACTCTTCCAGCACAAGAAGTTAATAGTAACACTGTTGAGGCGTTTAAAAACAAACTAGATTAGTACTTAGCATTAGCTGCCAAACTCGATTACTTCGCTCCTGCGTAAATGTTGTTTTATATTTTCTAGCTGAAGCATAGATTATGTCTCTCCTTCAACCTTTCCTATCCAATTCCAGGGCAGTTTTTCAATACAGCATGTTGCTTTTCTCACTTCTTTCCTTCCGGCCTCGGCCTGAGGAAATATAGGAGCCTTCAACTTTGATAGTCTTTTGGCTCTAACAAGTAAAAACTATAGTGATAGGAAACAGTCACACAGGCAGCCCCGTTTGGCCCAGTAGGGTTGTTGCACTATTCTTCCTCTGTATTCCTTTGTATTCCTCTATAGGTATACTCTTAATCCGCCCACGCAGACGTACCCTCACGCCTCCCCCGCCCCCACACCCACACTGGAGCCAGGCTGTTCACCCGGCAACGGACTGCAAAAACACGCCACTGTGTGGAACCAGGTTATTCCTTCACTATAGTGACTCCTCAAGCCATCAATGTTTATCCTCGACAGTTTGCTTCCCCAAAACCCCGCGCTTCTGTCCGTTCCTCACTCTTTAAGGTATATCTAAGTGCCTCATTGGCTTTCGTTTTATTATTCATGTTTTATTAAGCTTCTCTCGCTTCCCGTGGTGTGATATGGGCGTCTTTGCGTGGGCGCCCGACAACGTTGCTCAGCCTTATGCAATATTGGCCCATTTTCTGTGTGAGTCCTAAACGCCACAGAGAACGGAGGCGCTACAAATTTAAAGGGAGAACTAAGGTGTTTGTGATGGGCCATCTGGTTTATGTTTATAAATATTACGGGGAAAGCAGAATACGACTGTACTTGAAGAAGAAAAAAAAGAGGTATAGGGCAGCACTGATTAAGATACAGAAAAAAGATGAGTAGAAAAATAACTGCTTGTGACGATAACCTTAAACGGATCTGTAACAATGACGTCAGCAGTGCCGCACTTAAACTTAGACAAACAACAAATAAACACATATACACGCAAGTTATTCCACAACAAACATATGCCAAGATTAGCAGATGCAGTAAAAGATAACTAAACAACGATACAAAAACACATTAAAAAAATATATGTCACTGAAGACGACACTGACGGAGGTAAAATTACTCTCAGAATTTTTTTTTAGTTACGAGGGGAGAGGATACAGGGCTGGGAGGGGAAGGGGAGGTGGTGAAAGGGGGGGTAGGGGTAATAATAATTCAGGCCGCCGCCCGTGTCATCATAAAGGTCAGGTCAGTGTGGCGTGAGGTCAGTTTAGGTCATGGTGGATGAGGGTCAGCTGAGGCGGACACAGGTTATCACCAGACACTGCTATTGCCGGATTTGTGATGTTTGACTAAATAATCGGTCATTTTTTCTTTTCTATTACATTCTCTCTCTCTCTCTCTCTCTCTCTCTCCTCTCTCTCTCTCTCTCTCTCTCTCTCTCTCGTCTCGTTCTCCTCCGCACTATAAGCAGGGTCAGTATAGAAAATCAGAAAAACGAGTACAATATTCTTTGTCCTCCCCCTTCTGCTACTATTATCACTACTACTTCTATTGCTATTCCTCCTCCTTCTCCTGCTAGTATTATCACTTAGACTTATACTGCTATTCCTCCTCCTCCTTCTACTGCTACACCTCCCCGGTCCTCCCCCTCCTGCTATTATCATCACTACTACTTCTACTGCTATTCCTCCTCCACCTACTCCTCCTGCTACTATTATCACTACTACTTCTACTGCTTTTCCTCCTCCACCTACTCCTCCTGCTACTATCATCACTACTACTTCTACTGCTATTCCTCCTCCACCTACTCCTCCTGCTACTATTATCACTACTACATCTACTGCTATTCCCCCTCCTCCTTCCCCACCCTTCTACGCTAAGCCCCTGACAGCAGATAAACAGACGAACCCCATCTTTCTTACATCACCTTCTCCTCCTTCTCCTCCTTCTCCTTCTCTTCCTTCCTCCTCCTCCTCCTCCAGTCCAGTTATCGTGTTATCAAAAGTGTTATCTAGAGGCATTGTTCTTCGATTATCAGCGCCCTACACATAGCGGCCAGAACAAGGGTGCCGTTGTGGGGTAGGGTAGGGGAGGGGGGAGGGAGGGGGGAAAGGGGAAGGGAGGGGAAGGGGGGGTGAATCGGTACCGCTATACCCCATGTGACTAGCGACCTGCTACCATGCGGTCCCCCTCCTGCTGTCGGTAACCTACTGACTGTTAATGCTGCTGCTGCTGTGACTGTTACTACTCTGCTTATTTTTTGTGATGTGAAGTTTTTTGTTGAAAGCTGTTCATAATTAATGCTACTACTTTTTATAAAGACTGTAACAACAATATTATCGATTTTTACTAATACGATTTTTACTTTTATCACTACTACTACTACTACTACTACTAATAATAATAATAATAATAATGATAATAATAATAATAATAATAATAATAAAAATAAAAATGCAAAAAATAATGCTCTCAATATCGTTGATACTGCAAATAAAGATACTGATTGTTATTTTTCATGAGAGCTGTACATAATATATCCCTACTACTGCTGCTCCCACGATCACTACTACCACTACTACTGCTCCTGCTACCACTACTACTACTACTACTACTACTACTACTGCTGCTGCTACTACTACTACTATTTCTACTATTACTACTACTACTACTACTACTACTATTTCTACTATTACTACTACTACTACTACTACTACTATTTCTACTATTACTACTACTACTACTATTTCTACTATTACTACTACTACTACTACTACTATTTCTACTATTACTACTACTACTACTACTACTATTTGAATAATATTAATGATAATAATAACAATAATAAAGATACAAAAATTTATAGTAAAAATGAGAATGGCGATAACAATAATAATAACTACAATGTTAATGATAATAACATTGATAATTATGTTACAAAACAATAACAATAATAACAAAAGTCATCATTACTATTATTATCATCATTCCTATTATAAATTCATCATTATCATCATTGAAATATAACTGTGGGAGATCATCACTGTGTCCGCCATTTTGCCTCCCGGAGCTACGATCACACAATTACACCGATTTAAAATGATAGAAATAAAGAAAAAGATAAAATAAGATAAAAATGTGTTCAACTTTAGAATATTAGAATATACGAACATAAGAAAATAAGGAAGCTACAAGAGGGCGCGAGACCTACACGTGGTAGTTCCTGTTACTTAACACTACCTACATCTACTTTTCATCCCCATCTATGAAATTATCTAGCCCAATTTTAAAGCTCTCTAATTACTCCGCACTAACTACCTGTCTACTGAGTCCATTCCAGTTTTATAATGCAACAGTGCTCATCACTTTAGGCTCAACAACGAAAAAATAGTAGTAGTAGTAGTAGTAGTAGTAGTAGTAGTAGTGGCTTATGATCGTAATGATGTAGATGATGAAGCTATCAATAAAACTTTAAAAAATTGCTATTTTTTTTATCAACATTTTCAATAGTTAATCTAATTTATATCATTATCATTGTCAATATTATCATCCTTCATATAATTATCATTATCATTATAACCAACAAATACAGCAGACTAGTTGCAGCATCAGTAGTATTAATAGTTGTACCAGTATAAGTATAAGTATCAGTAGTAGTAGCCTTAGCAGTAGTAGTAGTAGTTAAATTATGATAATGATGATAATGATACTGATAATAATAATATTAATAATAACAGTAATAATGATAATGATAACATCAATATAATATGAGAATAAGATTTTTTAACTACTAAAATGCGTTAATATCAACAATAATAATAATGATAATAATAACACTGAAAAAAATATGATGATGATGATTATGAAGGAAATTTGCTGCTAATAACACAGTGGTGGCAAACCTTCACCTCTTACCACTACTACTTCTACTACCACTACTACTTCTAATACAACGACCATCAATACCACCTTCACTACTACATCACAACTTCCGCCTGCCATTCTTCTCCTACCACCACCACCACCACACCACTCATACGACCGTCACTATAACTCCTACTATACTGAGCGTCTCTACACAATACACGCCACTGCTACATA
>JACEEZ010024750.1:120000-123519 GCA_016584305.1 Chionoecetes opilio
CAACAGAAGAACATTTTTTTTTTTTCTTTAACATAACAAAAATATCTCATAAAAAAAGATAAAAAAAAAGATTAAAAAAGAAATTAAAAGGAAAAAAGAAGAAAAAAAGAGGAAAAAAAGGAAAATCAAGGGAAAAAAGGTAAAAAAGGTAAAAAACGTAAAAAGGTAAAAAGGGAAAGGGAGGAAGGAAAGGGAAAAGGGGGAATAAGGAAGGAAGGAAGGGAAGGAAGGAAGAAGGAAAGGAAAGGGAGGAAGGGGGAGGTGGGTAGTGGGGGTTGTGGTAGGTGGTGGTAGGAGAGGTGGTATGGTGGTAGTAGGTAGGTAGGTTGGGTAGGTAGGTGGTTTAGGTAGGTTGGGGGGGGTGGGGGGAAGGAAGGGGGAAAGGAAAAGGAAAAAAGGGAAGGCAAAGGAAGGAAGGAAGGGAGAAGGAAGGAAGGAAGGAAGAAGGAAAAGGAAGGAATAAAAAAAAGAAACGTCCGGGGGAATGCGTTTATCATGGTATGTCCCTCTTCCTCTCTCCTCTCCCTCCCCTTTTCTCTCTCCCCCCCCTCCTTCCGGCTCTCTCTCTCCTCTCTCTCTCTCTTCCTCCCCTCTCTTCTCTCTCTCTCTCTCTCCTTCTTTTCTCTCTCTCTCTCTCTTTCGTTCTCTGTCTTTTATTTCCCTGCCCCCCCCTACTTCCCCCCCCCCCTCTTTTTTTACTCCCTTTTCCCCCCCCCTCCCCCTCCTCTCGCATCCCTCCCCCCTTTCCCTTTTCCTTAGTTTTTCCCTCCATCAACTTCCCCCCCTTTGGTTGCCTGGGGTCTTACCCCTCCCTTCTATTCCCCCCCCTCCCCCCCTCTTTTTTCCCTTTTCCCGGGTTTCCCTCGCCCTCTCCCCCCTTCTTCCCTCTCTCTTCCCTTCATCCCTCCTTTTTGAACGTTACAATATTCATCCCCCCATCGCAGGGACGCCGTTTGAGACACTGTACATCTGCTATACACACACACTGTTCTATCTACCTATCTTGTGTTATTTATCTATTGTAATTCATTCATTATTCTTCTTATATACTCCAACACTGTGCTATCTATCGGTGCTTCTTCTGTTATTGATCTATTCTAATTCATATTCATTCTCCTTCTTATCCTCCAGCTCTTCCTGCATTTGGTGTTTTGTTGCCTTGAATGTCTGAATGTCCTCTTTTCTTTTTGCTTTTCCATGGAAGTGAAATGACTATATTTGTTCTCTCTTCCATGTCTCTTTCCTTCTCTTCTTCCTCTTTCTCTTGCTTAGTTTTGTCACAATTCCTGGAATACACTTGAATTTATGTTGGTCTTTCGGTCTGTCTGTCTGTCTCGGTAGGTATATAGTTGTGTGTGTGTGTGTGTGTGTGTGCGTGTGCGGTGCGTTGGTGTTGTGTTTTTGTTTTCCTTTTTTGTTTTGCGGCTGGTTTTGTGTTTGAGAGTTGTATATAGTAGTGGTATAGTAGTAGTAGTAGTAGTAAGTATATAGTAGTAGTATGTAGAAAATTTTTTTTTTTGTGCATTTTTCACCCACACACACAACACCCACACACACCGCCACACAACACACGCACACCCACCCCCATTAAAAAAAAAAAAAGCTATTCATGAATTTAAAAATGTATATATATATTAAAAAACGAGATTGTTTCAAAAAAATTTTCCCGAAGATATAAAGGCAAAATAAGGGTATACCCCTCCCCCCCCCTCCCCTTTTCCTTCCCTTTCCCAGCGACCCTCCCCACCCTCCCCCTCACCCCCCATTTTCCCCTCCCCACTCTTCCCTAAATCCACTCCCCCGGGGCGCCCCCTTTGTTCCCCCCCTTTTTTTTGTTACCCTAAGAACTGTAAAGGGGGCGGTTTGGCCTGTCTTTCGGGAGATTTTGGCTCGTTAGAATATTTGGGTTTTTTTTTTTTTTTTTAATCTTTCACTCTTTCTATGTACATTTTCTGTGGATGATGTGTGTTGGTGTGGGGTTTGTGGGGTGTGTGTGTGGTTGTGTGTGTGTGTGTGTGGGTGTGTGTGTGTGTGTGGTGTGTGTGTGTGTGTTTTTTTTTCGTCATGATTTTTCAGTTTTATCTTTTTTTCTATAAAGTAATACTTGATGGTGATGTGAAATGTGATATAAGAAATTTTCTTTTTTTGATTCTATTGAGAGAAAGGGGGGAGAAGAGGAAGAGAGAGAGGAGAAAAGAGAGGAGAGAGAGGAGGAGAGAGAGAGAGAGAGAGAAGAAAAGGGGGAAAAGAGGAGAGAGGAGGGGGGGGCAAAAAAACCCTTAACGTCATTATCAAAATTGTAAACTAAAATGTAAAACGTGTACCTCACCTTCGTAAATATGAACAGTGCCAACCCACACAAGGACCCACCAAAACCCCCACACAAACACACCCCACAAACAACACACACACACACCACACACCACACCTTCTTGAAGTACTCACACCAAAAAAAAACCTTTGCGTGCCCACAGTTTTTCTTTTAGGGGATAAATTCTACATTAGGGCGGTGAGGCACAAAGGGACATAATTTTTGGCTGATTACCTAGAACCCCTCTCTCTTTCTCTCTCTTCTCTTTCTTCTCTCCCTCTCATTCTCCCTCCTCTTCTCCTCTCTCTCTCTCTCTCTCTCCTCTCTCTCCTCTCTCTCTTTTCTCTCTCTCCCCTCCTCTCTCTCTCTCTCTTCTCTCCCCCCCGAGTAAGGTGAAGGTCGCTGTGTGGTGTTGTGACTTTGGGTGTGGGGTGTGTGACTTATGTGTGCTGTGTCTGTGGGGGTTTGTGACTGTGTGCGTGTTGTAGGAGTTTTTGTGTGTGTGTGTGTGTGTTGTGTGTGTGTGTGTGTGTGTGTGTGTGTGTGTGTGTTTGTGTGGTGGGGGGGGGGGGGGGTTGTGAGTTGTGTGGGGGGGTTTGCTGTGTGTGTGGGGGGGGTTGTGACTGTTGGGGTTTTGTAGGGTATGGTGTGTGTGTGTGTTGTGACGTGTTGTGTGACTGTGTGTGTGTGCCCGTGTGTGTGGGGGGGGTTGTGACTGTTTGGTGTTGGGGGGGGTTGTGACTGTGTGTGTGTTGTTGTGACGTGTTGTGAGTGGGATGTGTGTGTGTGTGTGTGTGTGACTGTGTGTGTATTGCGGTTGACGGGTGTGGTGTGGTGTGGTGTTTGTGGGTGGTTTTTGTGTGGTGTGATTTGTCACTTTGTCTTTTCTTCTCCAATTCTTCCAATTCCTTTTTTCGATGGTTTTTGTTTTTTATTCGTCTTCTTTTTCATGTCTTATATCCCCATTCCCATCTATTCCTTTTTTCCATTATCCTATCCTATTATACTCTATCATCCCCTTTTTTTTTATTCCCCTTCCTGTTTCTATTTCTCTTTCGTTTTTTCCCTATTTTATTTTTGCTTTAATTTCCTTGCCTCTTTCTTTTTTTTTTTCCCCCTTCAAAATTGTGATTTTTTTGCCCTAACCTAACCTAATCTAATCTAACCTTCCAACCAACCTAACCTAACCAACCCTTTGGGTTTTTAGA
>JACEEZ010024751.1:7526-23759 GCA_016584305.1 Chionoecetes opilio
TAAAAAAGGGCCCAAATTTTAAAAAAATATAGCCAAGGAAAGATCGGGCGGAAGGGGGTTAACGGGCTCCTTTCGCTACCGGACAAGCGGCAAAAACCATTAAAAATTTACGCTGCTTGAAGAATTGTCCGTTAGGTCAGAGCTTAAAAAATCGCCCAAACCCATTTCATTATTTTGATTTAATGCAGTCACAATACAGCCATGATCGATTATACAAAAATAGGTTTCACTTTTTGCACCCATCACACTTTTTTAAATGTCCCATTCAAAATCTGTAAATTCCCCAGCTCTCAAAACCAACTGTTGTCACAACGACGCACGGGGGTCGGTGACGTCAAAAAACAGGGACCCTCCCGCCCCGCCTGATAATATGGCGGAGACTCTGGAAAAATTTAGTATTGGGGAATTTGGGGTGTTTCTGATATATTTTTTTGTGCGTTGGCATGTACTTGCTCCTTTGTGGGTGCAGCTGGGAGCTGTGCCTTTACCGAGACTTAGCACCCATTTGCAAACTGTGGGGCGACGATATATGTGTGCGTGTGTGCAGGGGCAGGGAAGTGGGGGGAGCGGGGGGTAGTACAAGGCCCCCGAGATAAAGGGGCTGCGTACCCTGGCTACTCCCCGCCGTTTTCCCGTCGCCCCAAAAGGTCTCACACATATATCGTCGCCGTGGGTTTTAAAATGGGTGCTAAGCTTCGGGAATGGCAGGGCTTTTTTGCTGTGCCCATGCAGGATGCAAGTATGTGCCGTGTCGCACAAAAAATAAAAACCAGAAGCCCCGGGTTCCAAAGGGGTACTACTTTTTTTCTCTGGTCTCCGTGTGTCTGTTTTTGGGCGGGCTGGGGGGCTTACCCTCTTGTGACGTCGCCAGCAAGTTTCGCGCCACGGCTGGAATGTGGCTGTTGTTTCCCGCGCTTTTTACTAAGTCATTTTTTGGGGAAAATAACGTGAAAATAAAAATTTTTTGGGGTTGGTATTTTGAATGTACATTCAAAATAATTTCCAAAAAAAAATGGTCGGGCGTTTACTTAAAGGTAAAAATGTCCGTTGGGTCAAGTTTAAATGAAAAAATGTCCGTAAGGTAAAGCTTAAATGTAAAAATCCCTTAGGTCAGGTTTAAAAGGAAAATATGTCTTTTAGGTCAAGTTTAAAATGAAAAATTTGCCCTTTTAGGTCAAGCTTAAAGGTAAAATATGCCGTTGGGTCAAGCTTAATGTAAAATATGTCCGTTATAAAGTTTAAAATGTAAAAATCTCCGTTGGTCAGAGTTTAAAAGGTAAAATATCTCCGGGGTCAAGCTTAAATGAAAAATATGCCGTTAGGTCAAGTTTAAATGTAAAATATCCCCGTTGGTCAGAGCTTAAGGTAAAATATCTCCGTTAGGTCAAGCTTAAATGTAAAATTGTCCGTTAGGTCAAGCTTAAAATGAAAAATATGTCCTTTGGGTCAAGCTTAATGAAAAAATATGTCCTTTTGGTCGAGCAAAAGGAAAAAATATGCCGTTGGGCGAGCTTAAAAGGTAAAATATCTCCGTTGGTCAAGCTTAAATGAAAAAATATGTCCGTTAGGTCAAGTTTAAATGAAAAACTCCGTTAGGTCAAGTTTAAAAGGAAAAATATTCCGTTAGGTAAAGTTTAAATATAAATATGCCCGTTAGGTCAATTTAAAAGTAAAAATGTCCGTTGGTCAAGCTTAAATGTAAATTGCCCGTTGGGTCAGAGCTTAAAGGTAAAATATTCCGTTGGGTCAGAGTTAAATGAAAAATGTCCGTTGGGAAAAGCTTAAATGTAAAATAGTCCTTTAGGTCAGAGTTTAAAATGTAAAATATCCGAGCGTGCAGTGTTTTGCCAAATCCGCCGTACGCCATCCGTTTTAGCACGGGACTGGGGAGGGTGGCAGAGTGGTAGGTCTCCGTGTGGCGTTCTCGAAGCCCTGGTTCGACCCCAGTGGACCCAAAAATCCACCAAGATTTTTTCTGCACCCTCGGTGGGGGATATTTTTTTCCAGGTAAAGTGTTTGGGAGGCTTTTTTTGGGAAGACTTTCTGTGACCTATATGATAAGGTTAGGAAACCATTACAGGGAAAACCCCGTTAGGTCTCACGGCCCTTGTAGCTTCCTTACTTCTTTTGTTCTTAGAGTGGCCTAAAACACCCCCCTGCCTGCCCTCAAATACCGGGATTGTGAGTGCTGGGGGGACCGGGGGCGGGATGGGGCCCCCCTAATCACAGGCGCACTATAACAATCCTGCCTGCTTTTTGGGCCTGGTTAGTTCGAAAAAAAAAAACACCGCTAAAAAAAGCAGTTCAACTAAAATTTTCAAAAAAATTGTGCGCTAGGCTATAGGCTCAAAAAAAAAAGACTTTTCCCAAAAAACGTACATTTTAAAGCCCCATTTAGGCCTTTTTAAATTTAGGGGCCGGTGTTCCCCCTCACGCAAAACCCCCCTCTGTCTGTCACTCACCCACCCCCCCCACACCCCTCCCAAACCACACCCCCCAACCCAACCCGCCCTGTCACCCACACACCCCACACCCCCCCCAACCCCCACCCGCCCCGTCACCCACACCACCCCCCCCCTCCCAAACCCACACCCACACCCCTACCTGGCACCAAAAACCCCCCCACCCTCCCAACCCACACCCACACCCGTCCCTGTCATCCCCACACACCCCCCCCCGTCCCGCCCCACACACACCCCCAACCCCCCCAAACCCCCACCCCACCCGTCCCTTCACCCCCAAACCCCCCCCCCTCTCCAAAACCCCACCCCACCCGTCCCCGTCACCCCCACCCCTCCCAAAACCCCACCCCCACCCTCCCTGTCCCCCCACACACACCCACACCCCCCAAACCCACACCCACACCCGTCCCGTCACCCCCCCACCCACACCCCTCCAAACCCACACCCACACCCGTCCCCGTCCCCACACACACCCACACCCCTCCAAACCCACCCCACACCCGTCCCGGGCCCCACCACACCACCCCCCTCCAAACCCCCCCCCCTTCACCCACACACACCCACACCCTCCCCAAACCCCCACCCACACCCTCCTGCACCCACACCACCCACACCCCTCCAAAACCCCCACCCGTCCCTTTCACCCACACAAACCCCCCCTCCAAACCCACACCGTCCCTGTCACCCAACACACCCCACCCCTCCAAACCCCCCCCCACACCCCTCCCCGCACCCACATACACCCACACCCTCCAAACCCACACCCACACCCGTCCCTGTCACCCACACACACCCACACCCCTCCAAACCCACACCCACACCCCTACCTGGCACACACCCACACCCCTCCAAACCCACACACACCCACACCCGTCCCTGTCACCCACACCCCTCTCAACCCACACCCACACCCGTCCCTGTCACCCACACACACCCACACCCCTCCCAACCCACACCCACACCCGTCCCTGTCACCCACACCCCTCCCAACCCACACCCCTCAAACCCACACCCACCCACACCCGTCCCTGTCACCCACACCCTCCCAACCCACACCCTCCAAACCCCACACCCACACCCGTCCCTGTCACCCAGAGCACCCCTTCACCCAGCAGAATGGCGCTGGGGCCCAGGTACGGGTGGGACAATGTGTTGGACTGGAGCTACGGGGGCGTGGATCCCGCCATTCCGGGTAACGGGGGTGCCGGGTGTGCCTCCTTCCTCTCCCTGCACCGCCGCCTGCTGGAGACACTGTTGGGCTGTGTCGTGCCTCTCTTCTATTTTGTTCTGGGCTACTCCTACATCACCTGCCCCGCCGCCTACAAGTTTGTGAGGTGGGTCACTGTTGGTTGTGTGTGATGTGTGTGTGTGTTGGGGAGGTGTGTGTGTGTGTGATGGGGGAGGTGTGTGGGTGTGTGATGGGGGAGGTGTGTTGTGTGTGGTGTGTGTGTGTGTGTATAATGTAAAAATGATAATATGAAAATATGAGTGTGTGCCTAGTTTTTTATACAGGTTGAAGTTTCCCAAAAACCGGCAACCTCGGGCCCACGCCGAGCCGAGTAAGGAAATTTTCCGACTTTTAAATGTAGATATTTTAAGGGGGGAAAAAAGGGTTGGGAGCATAATCCCCATAACAGTTTTAGAAGTAAAAAAAATAACAGTGTACACAACTCTACGTCCCCAAAAACCCCACTGAACAAAAAAACAAACAACGGGGGAGAAACCAAGCGGCCTAGTGGTGGCACCCAGCGGCCCCCCCGGGCAACTAGCCCCGGGTTTTGGGTTTTCTGCCGGGTTTTTGGAAAATCCGGAACCCTAGCCAGTTTTGGGTGTTGCCAAAAGTTTTGGGGGATCCCGATTTTGGGAACTTCAACCTGACCCCCCGTAGAAAACACTATAGTCCCCCATCATTCGACTGCACAAAGTCCCCCGGGCACAATATTTACGAATTTTAGCTCACTACGACTTGTATGTCCCCACTGAAGACATGTATGGATGTAATAAAAAAAATCTGTGCAGGGTTCTTCATGGCACATCAAAGTCTGTAGGTGCAAAAAGTTGTCATAATTGTGCCTGGTGACATTAGTGCAGTGGCGAGGAGGGGACATAGTGTTATCTAGGGTTTTGTTTGGGGCTACCCCTTTCATCCCCTGCCCCTCCTCTACAGTGTGTGAGGTGGGGTGACTGCTGGTTGTGTTCCTTATTGGTTTCCCTAGTTGTGTTTACAGGGCCTGAGGTTTTGGTGTTAAATTTTAAAAAAGGAAATAGGGAAAAAACTGGTTCACAATAGGGTGGTGAATGATGGTGGATCAGTAGACAGGTATTTAGTGGGGGCATTAGGGAGCTTTAAAAGGAGGTGGACAGTGTTATGGAGGGGGATGAAAAGGTGGATGTAGGTAGTTTTTTTGGTGACAAAACTACCTCGTGTGGGTCTCACGGGCCTTGAGTTTCCTCATGTTCTTATGTTTTATGCTTTTTCTTATATTCTTAGGGTGGAGTGGTAGGGGTGGGGGGGGTAGTGGTGGGGGTGGGGGGGGGTAGGGGTTTTGGGGTGGGGGGTAGGGTGGTGGAGTGGAAATGGTGTGGAGTGGTAGGGGTGGGGAGTGGTAATGGTGGTGGGGGGGGGTGGTGGTGGATTGGTGTAGTTGGTGGGAGGGGTAGTAGGGGTGGAGTGGTAGTGGTGGTGGAGTGGGTGGTGGTGGGTGGTAGAGTGGTGGGGGGTAGTGTGGTGGGGGGTAGGGTGGGGAGGGGAGTGGGGATGGAGTGGGGTGGAGTGGTAGGGTGGGGGAGTGGTAGTGGGGGTGGAGTGGTAGTGGGGGTGGAGTGGTAGGGGGGTGAGGGGTAGTGGTGGTGGAGGGGTATAGTGGGGTGGAGTGGTAGGGTGGTGGGGGGTAGGGGTGGGGATTGGTAGTGGTGGTGGAGTGGTTAGTTGGTGGTGGGGTGGTGGTGGAGTGGGTGGGGGGAGTGGTGTAGTGTGGAGTGTAGTGGTGGTGGGTGGTAGTGGGGGTGGGAGGGGGGTAGTAGTGGTGGAGTGGTAGTGGGGGTTTGGGTGGTAGGGGTGGTGGAGTGGTAGTAGTAGTGGTGGAGTGGTAGTGGTGGTGGAGGGGTTTAGTTAGTGGGGGAGTGGTAGTGGTGGGGAGTGGTAGTGTGGGGTGGAGTGGTAGTAGGGGTGGGGGTAGTGTGGTGGAGGGGTAGTAGGGGTGGAGGGGTAGTGGTGGTGAGGGGTTTAGTATGGTGGAGTGGTAGTGGTGGTGGAGTGGTAGGGGTTTGGTGGAGTGGTAGTAGTGGTGGAGTGGGTAGTGGTGGTGGAGGGTAGTAGGGGTGGAGTGGTAGTGTGTGGAGTGGTAGTAGTAGGGTGAAGTGGTAGTGGTGGTGGATGGTAGTGGTGTGGAGTGGTATATGGTGGAGGGAAAGTGGTGGTGGAGTGGTAAGTGGTGGTGGTGGTGGAGTGGTAGTGGGTGTAGGGGGGAGTGGTAGTTGGTGGTGGAGTGGTAGTGGTGGTGGAGTGGTAGTAGTGGGGGTGGAGTGGTAGTGGGGGGGATGTAGTGGGGGTGGAGTGGTAGTAGTGGTGGTGTGGGGGTGGGGTGATGGTGGTGTGTGGAGTGGTTGGTGGGGGTTGGTGGTGGATGGTAGTGGTGGTGAGTGGTAGTAGTGGGGTGTGGGGTTGGGTGGAGTGTAGTGGTGGGGGAGTGGTAGTGGTGGTGGAGTGGTAGTGTGGTGGAGTGGTAGTGGTGGTGGTGGGGTGTGTTGGAGTGGAAAGTAGTGGTGGTGGTGGGGGTGTGGTGGAGTGGTAGTGGTGGTGGAGGGGTGTGGTGGGGTGGGGTGGTGGTGGAGTGGTAGTGGGGTGGAGTGGTAGTGTGGTGGTGGGGTGGGGTGAGTGGTGTGGTGGTGAGTGGTAGTGCGGGGTGGGGGTTGGTTGGAGTGGTAGTGGTGGTGGAGTGGTAGTATGGTGGTGGGGGGGGTGGTGGTGGAGTGGTGGGTAGTGGTTGGGGTGGGGGTGGGGGTGGAGTGGTAGTGGGTAGGGGGTTAGTGGTGGTGGAGTGGAGTTATGGTGGTGGTATGGTGGGGATTGGTGTAGGGGTGGGGGGGTGGTTGGTGGAGTGGTAGTGGTGGTGGAGGGTGGGGGGGGAGTGGTAGTGGTGGTGGTGGAGTGGGGTAGTAGTGGAGTGGTAGTGGTGGTGGAGTGGAGTGGTGGTGGAGTGGTAGTAGTGGTGGGTGGGGGTGGTGGTGGAGTGGTAGTGGTGGTGGGTGGTAGTGTGGGTGGAGTGGTAGTAGGGGTGGTGGGGGTGGTGGTGGAGTGGTAGTGTGGTGGAGTGGTAGTGGTGGTGGAGTGGGAGTGGTGGTGGGTGGAGTGGTGGGTGGAGTGGTAGAGTAGTGGGGGGGGTGGTGGTGGAGGGTAGTGGTGGTGGAGTGGTATAGTTGGTGGTGGAGTGGTAGTAGTGGTGGGGGGGGTGGTGGTGGAGGGGGTAGTGGTGGTGGAGTGGTAGTAGGGGTGGTGGAGTGGAGTGTGGTGGTGGAGTGGTAGTGGTGGTGGTGGTAGTGGTGGTGGAGTGGTAGTGTGGTGAGTGGTAGTAGGGGTGGTGGAGTGGTAGTAGTGGTGGTGGTTGGAGTGGTAGTGGGTGGTGGAGTGTAGGTGGTGGGGGTGGTAGTGTGGGGGGGAGTGGTAGTGGGGTGGAGGGGGGTAGTAGTGGTGGTGGAGTGGTAGTGGTGGTGGGTGGTAGTAGTGGTGGTGGAGTGGTAGTAGGGGGGTGGAGTGGTAGTAGTGGTGGTGGAGTGGTATAGGGGTGGGTGGTGTAGTGGTGGTGGGTGTAGTGGTGGTGGAGGTAGTGGTGGTGGAGTGTATAGGGTGGGGTGGTAGTGGGTGGTGGGGGTGGTGGTGGAGGGGTAGGGTGGTGGAGTGGTAGTGGGGGTGAAGTGGTATTTGGTTTGGAGTGGGTAGGGTGGTGGAGTGGTAGGGGGGGGTGGTGGTGGTTGGGGGGGTAGTGGTGGTGGTGGAGTGGTAGGGGTGGTGGTGGGGGTGGAGGGTGGGGTGGAGTGGTAGGGGTGGTGGTGGGGGTGGTGGTGGTAGGGGTGGTGGGGAGTGGTAGGGGTTTGGTGGGGGGGTGGGTGTTGGTGGTGGTGGTAGGGTGGAGTGGTGGTGGTGGTAGTGGGGGGTGGTAGTGGTGGTGGAGTGGTAGTGGTGGTGGTGGTGGTAGTGGTGGGGGGGGTTTAGTGGTGGTGGAGTGGTAGTGGTGGTGGTGGTAGTGGTAGGGGTGGTAGTGGTGGTGGAGTGGTAGTGGTGGTAGTCTTGCTCTCGTGTGTGTGTCTCCCAAAAGCAATATTTTATAGCTATGACCTGTTTAGTATCCTCGTCTACTAACTAATTTGGTATAATTAGTTACTTTTCATAATCCAATGGCTAACAACAAACAATCTCACCAAAACAATAACAACAAAAGATTTTACATAGCCAAGGAGAGGCTAGCCAAGGATATCTGGGCGTGAAGGGGTTACAAAGCACAGATATGGAGACAGGACCCGACCAGGATAGCTCAGACCCTGACGCTAGGACTAGTAAACACACACACAACACACCCCCACCCCCCCCCCCCCCCCCACACACACACACACACACACAAAACACACACACCACACAACCCCTCCCAACTCTTGAGAAAAGAAGAGAAAGGGGAGATTTATAGCGTGTATATATTAGGGTGTCCCAAAATGCAAAATTTGAAAGTTGCACGCTCGTTGTTATTCCGGTTCTCTCATAGAAAAACAGTCTTGCGTTGAAAATTTTGGCAATTTGGATTAATATTTTTAGGTCCACGACAAAGTGAAATTTAGGTGACGTGACCCAATTTTTTCAGGATTTTTCTAAATTTCCACTTTTTTTCTCCCTCAGGTTATCAACATGGCAAAAAGAGCCGCTAGTAATCTTTGGCTGAAACGACAAAGGCTCCAATCGATGAATCACCGGAGCCCGGCTACCGTCGAAGGAGCAGGTCCCCCTCCGCTACTACCACCACCCCGGGAGATGGGAAGACGGCGAGCGGGAGCAGGAAGGCGGTGGTGGAGGAGGGTTCCCCCCCTTCTGGTCGCGCTCCGGGATTCCGAACGACTACAGTAATACACGCCGGCACGAAGCTGTCACAGCTGGGAAAGGCTACAATGACCTCAAAAAGAACAAGAACAAAGACAGGCCGAAACATCGTATGATGAGGAGATTTTCAAAAGGGGACCTCCAAGAAATCTTCGACCTCGCACACTCCTCCTCTCTCCAACGGGCAGACGTGAAGGACGAGGACAAGGGAGTTCCTACGAGTCAGAGAGAAGACAGAGGGGAATCATCCATGGCTGGAATTGACCTCGTGACAGCGAAGGTGGAGAAGCAGGTCGAGCGCGGAACTCGACTCAAGCGGCTCCGGGGAAAGTGAAGACAGCGACATTTGCCCGGCTGACTGAAAGGGGGGAAATCCCCAAGCCAAAGCAGTAGCCCGTCCCCGTGTCGACGACGTCATCACCGGCTCGTGGATCCCGAACCAGAGGAAAAAACTCAAACAGTCGCCATCGATCTCCGTGAAGGATCTTAACCTCATTTCAACTTGGGATCGAGAGAAGTTGTCGGTGCGGCAAGCAACGTCAACGTTCGCAGCTATCGCTGAAGTTCTTGGAATGACATTGGGAGAGGGCGGTCTCGAAGAGCACGGTCCACGAGCACGAATTGCGGGAGAGAGCAAGCCGCCGAGAAGATCGTGGAACTGCGGAACCAGGAGATACCTGAGAGGTTTTGGGCCCCGCATTGGGACGGAAAACTCCTCCGTCCCTCTCTGGCGATACGGAGGACCGCATCGCCGTCCTCCTCACAGGGGAAGATGACGCAGAGTTCCCTTGGGGTCCCGGCAAGCTTGGATTCGACTGGCAGAAAAAGTGGCTGCAGTGGTCTTGAAGGAGGTGGGCGAAGCGGGCGTCAGGGGCAAGATCATCGCCTTCTGTTTTTGACACCACGGCTTTTGAACACTTGGGATGGTGCAAAGGTGCTGCTTCGGATTGAGCAAGAACCGGACGAAGCTTGCTTTGGTTGGCCTGCCGCCATCATGTCCACGAGGTGATCCTCAAGGATGTCTTCGAAGCCAGCCCGGCTCTTCCTCTGGTCCTTTACATTGGAATCTTCAAACGACTCCGTGATCGATGGTCCTTCGTGGATTCCTCGCAGAGAGAGACGGTGGAAAAATCGGAGGACCTCGTAGAGTTCTTCGCCACCAATGACACTGCCAGCAAGCTGAAGGACGACGCATTGGCCTTCCTGAAGGAGGCTCTGATGTCGAAAAACCATCCCCGGGAGGACTATGAAGAACTTCTCCGTCTCTCCTACCCGTTCCTCGGTGGTGAAGGTCCACCAAACCATTTTTGCCGTCCTTTGGGGCTCTCATCAAGCCGGTGGATGGCCAAGGCCATCTACTGCCTCAAGCTTCAATGCTGAAATCCCAGCTGTCGCTGACTGGTCGAGAGAAGGCCGGAGTGGAAAAGAGTGGCCCTCTTCGTTGCTCTGGTGTACTGCAAGCAATGGCATGGAGGCACCGTCTCTGTGAAAGTCCGTTGAACGACGTGCTCTTCCCGAGATCCTCAAGACATACCCTGACCAAAAACCGTTGCCAAGGCGCAGAACAAGCCTGCGACGCCACCTGTGTACGTTTCCGAGGAAAACGCGGGACTGGCCTTCTACGACTCAAGGATTGATGTGGAGGAGAAGAAACAGATGGTCAAGGCATTGGACAGCCCGCCTCGAAGAAGGAACTCAAGCGATCGGAGGGAAAAAATGACGACGTCTTCCTCCCTCTCGTCCTTCGTCACTTCGAAGACACGGTCCTTTTTTTCAGAAACTCGACGCGGACGATGGGCTTCCCCGGCAAAGGACCCGGCTTGTGGGAGGAGGACGACCGATTCAAGGACGCTCGGAAACGGGCACCCGGCCTCCGAGTGGTCAACGATGCCGCGGAGCGGGGCATCGCCCTAGTCCAGCGCCCACCCGGGGTCCACGAAGTCGGGCCGCAAAAAGGAGAATATCTCCTCCAGTTATTCCCCCCACCATCGGAAACTTGTGGGGCGGGGAAAAGAAGGGGGACCTTCAAAAGAAGGCTTTCTGAATGGAAACAATGAAAACTGTCTGTTTTGTTTCCTTATAAAATTTCTTCTAAAAAACTGGGATGTTTTGAGTTTTTTCTTTGTTTTTGAAGGTTATTAGAAAATTGTTCAGTTTGTCGCGACCCCTAAATATTCTCCCGAATTTCATCTAATTTCACAGGAACTCTTCTTATGCATGTGTTGAACAGTTCTTATGCATGTGTGAACAAGTTCTTATGCATGTGTGAAAAAAGTTCTTATGCATGTTGGAACAAGTTCTTATGCATGGTGTAACAGTTCTTTTGCATGTTTGAACAGTTCTTATGCATGTGTGAACCCGTTCTTAGCATGTGTGAACAGTTTTTTATGCATGTGTGAACAGTTCTTATGCATGTGTGAACAGAAGTAAAACACGAGCAAAGTGAAAAAAATATTTCATTTAATCCCTGTATGATTTGGAACCCTAGTACAGACATCAATGGTCTGGAAAGCATGCTAGAGAAAATCTGTTTTGTGTGGACGACAGAAGTGCAAGAGGTCATGAAAGAAAAATTTAAAAGGACAACATGCAAGAGGGATATACAAAAAACAGCTCCGTAAGAAGCCTAGAAGCCTGGAACAACCTGATGCAAAAGTGATTAATGCAAGAAGATTCAGGACTCAAAGCAAGGGATAATAAATTAGATGGAGGACGGGACAGTACGAGCTAACTCTTTTCCGGGATGTTACAAATAGGTAAATACAACTAGGTAAATACACACAACACACACACCCCACACACACATACCCCACACATACACACACACACACACACACACACATACATAGGTTAAACAGTGTGATAACCCCTTGAGACCAGAACGTAATTCCATTGAAATTTTTGTGTACCATTAGACGATTTTAGTGACTATAAGCAATGTTTTATAGCTAGGGACCTGTTTAGTATCCTTGTCCACTAACTAATTTGGTATATTCAGTGACTTTTCGTAATTTTAATGGCTGACAACAGACAATTTTTTATAGCAAAGGAAAGATCTGGGCGTGAAGGGGCAAATTTTTGAATGGGAGAGAGAGAAAAGAGAGAGGAGTATTTTTAAAATGGGGAAGAGAGAGAGAGGAGTATTTGAAGAGAGAGGAGAGAGAAGAGAGAGGAGTATTTTGAATGAGAGAGAGAGAGGAGTATTTGAATGAGAGAGAGGGGGAGTATTTTGAATGAGAAAGAGAGAGAGAGAGAGAGAGGAGTTTTTTGAATGGGAGAGAGAGAGAGTTGGAGAGATTAAAGATAGTAGAAGAGTTAAAGATAGTGTGTGTGTGTGTGTGTGTGGGGTGTGTGTATGGCGTTTATGGGCTACAGAGGGCTTAATAGTGCTGGGTTCTGTGTTGCCGCAGGAAGGACCGGGGGGGCAAGAGGGCGCTGCTGGTGCTGGTGTCGCTCGTGTTCGGCATGGAGGTCGGCTTTAAGTTTTTCCAGCAAGCAGATATTTACCCACTCAACCCTTGCCACGTCACCACCGCCATACAGGTACAGTAATGGGTGAAATCATGTGAATACAGGTAAGTATTAATTATCCGACCTTGGGGGGACCGAAGGTAGGTCGGATAATTGGAATAGTCGGATGTTGGGATATCACAGTAACCCTAAACGTAAGGACAAAATGGTATAGAACATAAAAGATGCAGCTCTTGAAGGCCGAGCCAGTGGTAGACGCCAAAATAAAATGCATTTCATAAATAAAGCCACAAATCAATGTTTTCTATACACTAAAAAAAAACGAAGTCAAATAAATGGGCCAAAACAAGGGCACAATTGTGGTGGTGAAAAAAGTCGGTTGTTTGGACAAGTCGGATGTTTGGAGGTCGGATGTTGGGAATTTGGCTGTATGTATATGAAGAATTACTATGTTTAATGATTGCTTTGTGATTGGAGAGGTAGGAAAAGTTCTTATAGCCAGTAACCAGGGTAGAACAAGAAGTCACGGATTCAAGCTGGAAAAGGTAGATTTAGAAAGGAAATAGGGAACTCATGCTGCGCATGAACTCATGTGAATACAGCTAAGTATTAAATTTTCCGACCCTTGGGGGGACCGAAGGTAGGTCGGATAATTGGAATAGTCGGATGTTCGGATATCACAGTAACCATAAACGTAACGTGGGCTGAGTACTTTGGGCAGTTGTTCACGGTGGACCCTCCAACTGAGCAGCTTCACACCAGTGGGTTACAGCGTAGGAAACTGATTGGTTATACGATTAGAAAACTATACTTGTGATTGGTTGAAATAGGTTTTCAAATGGTGGCAGCTGATTGGTCTGTATTTAAGGGGAAAAAGGGTCTAGGGTCTCTTTAAAGGGTCTAGTTAATAGCCTGTTGATGAAATTTTGGGCCACCGAGATGATAAGGCCTGGTGGATCGCCCGTGACGTCACACCATAAGGGTACAGGGGAGGTCCCGAAGATACGAGCAGTTAGGTTCCACCTGGCATACTCGTAAAGCGAAATCTCGTATAAACGAAACATAAAAAAAAAAAAAAAAAAAAAAAAAAAAAAAAAAAAAAAAAAAAAAAAAAAAAAAAAAAAAAAAAAAAAAAAAAAAAAAAAAAAAAAAGACATGTTTTTGAAGCTAAAATAACTGTAGCAAACACAACAAACACACAGCGTCTATATTACCCACACTGTACTACCTATTCTGTAGAAAAAGCATTCTGAAAGAGAAAATGCACACAAAAAAACATAACTGCACATTAATTAAAATCAAACATGCAAACAACAAAAAAGACGTTGTAATGTGGGGACGCCGCGTGATACAAGAGAAGGTAGTGTAGCGGTCCCAAGGCTGGGCCGCACACCTGCTAATTACCCCCAAGGTCAGGCCGCGCCATATGCTTTAAATTTCCCTTCAGGTCAAGGCTTGCTAGGGGTGACCTAACTGCGGTCCCAATGTTGGAGCCGCACACCTGCTAATTACCCCTAAATGTCAGGCCCGCGCCATATGCTTAATTACCCTTCAGGTCACGGCTTGCTAGGGGGACCTGACTGCTGTCCCAAGGTTGGGGCCGCACACCTGCCCAATTACCCCTAAATGTCAGGCAGCGCCATATGCTTAATTACCCTTGAGGTCACGCCTTGCTAGGGGTGACCTGACTGCTGTCCAAGGTTGGGGCCGCACACCTGCTAATTACCCCTAAATGTCAGGCAGCGCCATATGCTTAATTACCCTTCAGGTCACGGCTTGCTAGGGGTGACCTGACTGGGGTCAACCAAATCCCCCTTTGTCCACCCAGGGAGTGGTAGGGAGCACATTTAAACTTGATAATTTTACTCACCCCAGTTTGAATGTCGTAACATTGGATTTTTCGATCTCGTATATTGAAAAAGCCCCAATTTACACATCTCGTATCATCGGATTCTCGTATACCGAATGCTCGTATAACGGAACCTCATGTACAACCCCTCCTCTCCCCGTACAAGTTTACCTACCTAATGTAATGTTTATCAGTATAAAAGATATACGTTATCTTCGGAAATGTTTTGTTCTATAATATTATCAAATAAAAAACCGTAAAACACAATAAAGAAATGCATTATGAGACTTTCAAAAAATATGCATTAACTTAAACTTTTCGCCATTTAATATTTTGTGAAAAAACTTTTTACATGGAGAATATCAATAAAAGCGGAATTTAATTAGCTTTCCATTGATATATTTCCTTTTCTGATAAATGAATTAGAACCATGCATAAATTAGCGTTAACTAAATAAATAACATCATGAAATGGGGGTAAATGACCAGATTCATGATGTTATTTATTTATTAACGCTAATTTATGCATGCCGCTAATTCATTTATCACTAAACGAAATATATCAATGGAAAGCTAGTTAAATTCCCCCTTTATTGATATTCTCCATGTAAATGTTTGCGAGCAAAATATTAAATGGCGAAGTTTTTTAAGTTCATGCATATTTTTTGAAAGTCTCATAATGGCATTTTTCTTTGTGTGTTTTTACGGTTTTTTATTTGATAATATTATAGAACAAACATTTCCGAAGATAACAGTATATCTTTTATACTGATAAAATTATATTAGGTAGGTAAACTTGTACAGGGAGCGGAGCGGGTGGTATCCTTATGGTGTGACGTCACGGGCGATCCACCAGGCCTTTTCTCTCGGTGGTCTCGGTTACAGGCAGTGGATGCCGATCCTCCCATTGACGAAAGCGCACCCTCTCCCTTGACGAAGTCAGAGAGGCTGTAGCAAAGTTGAGGGGTGGAAAGGCAGCTGGTGTTTGTAAATCAGTGCAGCTCCTCAAAGCTGGGGGGAGGCCTGTCCGGGTTGCATGCGCCCTGACTGCCTGGGCAATAGGTCCCATCTCTGACTGGAAAAGGGGGCTGGTCGCCCCCATCGGGAAAAGGGGAAAGGGGACGCAGGACGCAACAATTACCGCGGTATTACACCTCAGCGTACCGGGAAAGGGTGCTCCCCATCTATTGCTGAACGGATTCGCAGCCATCTGGTAAGCATCAGAGACCCCCAGTAGTCTGGGTTCACGTGGTAAGTCAACAAGGACCGTATCCTAGCGTTGTGTCCTGGGGAACGCTGACGGAGTTTCGACAGGGGATGCTTGCCCCCTATGTTGATCTCAAGAAGGCTTTTGACTCAGGCCGTGAGTCACTCTGGGATTTCTGCGATTTTAGGGATTCCTGCAAGGAATTGGTTTGTAATGGTCGATTCGGACTGAGAGTGCTGGAAGTGTGGGGCAGGTGTACCAGTTTTTCCTGTGAATCGGGTGAGGAAAGGGGCGTCCTTCCCCCATCACTTTTCAAAACTTGTATGGACTGGGTATTTGGGGCAAGGTTTTTAGATCAAAGTGATTGTGGAGCATCCGCGGAAAACCAAAAAATGATCTTGTTTTTGCCGATGATGCAGTAATTTTTTTGGGGTCGGGAGGTCCTGGTGGTGGGTCTCGAGGCGCTGACGAGGAGGGAAAGCCTTTGGGGCTTGAGGTCTCCGGGGTCAAGCCCAAAGGCCAGGGTTTTTGGGGACCCACTAGAGAAGCAGTACAGTCTTTCATGCGTGGGCGAGGAATGGTCTTGGAAACTTTACATACCTTGGTAGTGCAGTCCATAATGACGGGGGTCGTCAAAAAGCTTACGGGGGATTTGGATAGCCCCGGTGTTTTGGACCCCTCAGTGGGAGTATTTGGGGTTTTTCGGTACCTGTGCGGAGGACAAAGATCTGGACTTTAAGTCGCTTGTGATCCCCCCTCTTACTCAGGTTGTGAGACATGGGGCACAAATAGTGACTTGAAAAGGGCGAAAACAATGCCTTTGGGAATAAGTGTTTCGCAGAAAATGGGGTATCGCTGGGATATTACGTGTAAATCAGCGTTGCACCGTGAGACTGAACGAGGCCTATTTCCGCATAGTCCGTCGCGCCCAAATTGGGGTATATGGGCATGTGGCCGCTACCCGAAACCATCCTTCCCATGGGGTTTTATTTTCTGTATCAGAAAAATTTTTTAAACATAACCAGGGTAGAAAAAAAGAAAGGATTCAAGCTGGAAAAGGTGATTTAATAAAGAAATGGGAAAAAAAATGGTTTTACAAATAGGGTGGGAATGATTTGGGATGGACCAGAGACAGGTAGTTAGGGGGGGTCATTGGGAGC
>JACEEZ010024754.1:0-29768 GCA_016584305.1 Chionoecetes opilio
GTCGATATAGCGAAGACAATGTCAATGTTTGTGTCTTTGAACGACTTGCATATCTGGTACAATTATTTCTTATAGAGGAATTATTCGTTTGTAGCCTTCAGCCATTATCATAGAAATTTATCTTGTTTTTTTTGATATTTTTATACCTTTCTGTGACTCTTAGGTAGTGTATATTCATGAAATCCAAATTGACATCCTGCTAAATGTAGCGCATCATCGCTTCGTCCTAAGCCGCAGTCCTAGGACCGTCTTAGACTTCTCGAACGCTTAGGCCGCAGGGTTTAGGCCGAATCCTAGGACGAATCCTAAATCTTAGAAGTATGGGCCCTGAACTGAAATCCTCACATCTCATCCTCTTGCTAAACGCTTCTAAGAAGTAGGTTTCCTGTGGCGTCTGTGTCCTTTTTTTCTTCCTCCCAATTGCTTGCTCTCTCCCAGAGGCCTTATCCGCCCATGTATGTATGTTAATGTCTTGTCTTGACCCATTGTGGGAGGCCCACTCATACAGCTGCTCCTCCAACATGGTTTGAGTCAAAAGCTTTTCGTCCTCATCAACTCCTCTCCTCTTACTGGACTGCTTCCTCTTTAATCACCGCGCAATTTGCTTCTCTTGCTCTCTTCTACCGTTTTTTCATGCCTCACCTGCTCTTCTGGCTGCTACCTGCATGCCCCCCCCCCTCCCGCGGCCGATCGCTGCACAAGACTTTCGACTCTTCTCATCCATTTCTGTCCATCTTCCTAATGCAGAGTTACTCAGTATTTTTTACTCTTGTCATGTCCCTTTCACTGGTGAACTCTAGAACTCTCTTTCTGTTTCTATTTTTTCCACTTTCCTATGACTTAAATCTTTTCAAAAGAAGGTAACAAGACACCTCCCGAATACATTGGCTCACCCCTCTTTTTTATGTTCTTCTCTATGTCTTCTTTATAGGGACGGGCAACTAAGCTGACTTGTGGTTACCCATTTTTGTTGTGCCCTTGGCCAGTTCCTTGTGCTGTAAAAAAGAGAAAAAAAAGATAAAAAGAATAAGAAGCATCTTCCTCAAAGCCTTCAGCATCTGGATGATGACCGCTCCATCTAGCACAATGCAGCTGTTGGAGGAACCCAAACTTGGCTGACTGAGGTCTCTAGACAAGCGAGACAGATCACTCTACACTCATTGACACCCAGCCGGATGCCACCCATCTGATAGTGCAGGGGGCAGGCTTGGTTTATCAATGTGGAAGAATCTCTAGATTCCCATCCCACAGTTCTGTCAGACCCGATATATAGAAGAGAGGAGCAGGTCCCGTCATTTTCCGGATTTCATCTGCTGCTTGCCCTTTCCCGGAGGTTTTTTGAAGCAGGCTGACCGAATATTTTCAGCTTGTTTTCTGTGGAATGGCATCTCCTATGGTTTCGTTCTCTCCACCAGGCGTTCTCTGACAAGTTTGTCAAACTGCATGCTCGGGGGGACCCCTTCGTGTGCAGACGGAGGCGTCTACAGCTCCGGTGGCGCGATCTCCTTGGTGGTCGATTTACCTCCAGCGAGATCTTGACTCTCCTCTCTCTTCAAATGGATGCGAAGTCCCTTCATCACGTTGACGCATCGACGCTGTACATCTTTCAGGAAAGCAGTCTGCACACTTCTGACTGGTCCTGGTGCCTTGTGGTCTTGTGGTCTGTTCCCCTGGTCAGTTTCAGCGTGAACTGTTCGATGAGCGTGGCAAACCTCTGTTCCCTGCCACCATCCACCGTCGTAGAGGCTGGGTTGTCGTCAGGGCCCACTGCACACCCTCGTCTTTCCTTTGATGGCAGCCTTTGTCTGTTCGTGGCCTGCAGTCGACAGGTATTGCGGAGAACGACCTGTTCGTCCTTTCTGGATCGGTGAAGTTCCCAGCGTCGAATTCCCGGGCTATTTTAGGGTGTTCCGTCGGCAGTTTCCACCATGTCTCGCAGATGCACAGATCAGCCGCGCGTAGTTGGTGTGATCTAGGGCTGGAACCACCCTGCTAGTTCTCTCAGGGCATCTACGTACATCGCAAACGACGCTTGGCGCAGATAGCGCACGTCCACCAGGACCGTCACCATCCAGTTTGCAGACAGTTGCCAGTAGTTCGAAACTGGGGGCAGGTCCCGCTTTTTTGCTGGCACCACATCGTCGAACTCAGCTGCTCGTGTTTGCGTGTCGTCCCCCAGCTGGTCAAATGTAGTGGTTGTCGGCGTGCTGCTGCAGGGTGAAGAGGGCTGCTGCCTGTCACTGATTAGCCCTCCTGGTTTGACTTACATGATGCCCGCAGGAAAGACGTTCCGCTGTCCCGGCACTGGTGATCTCTGCCTGAACCAAGTGCTTTCACCCATCCGCTCCCTTGCAGCCAGGACACCAAGGGTCTTCATGCTGCCCATCTCGATATGAAGACCGCCGAAGAGACGACAAACTTTTCTTCACATACTCCTGTGGCCCTTCCACTGGAGTTGCTTTCCAAAGCAAAACAGCGCTGGTCGAATGTGACCACTGGATTCTGGCCAGGGTTGAGATGATTTCCAATGCATCCTGACCACATCCATGGAGTGCGTTGATTATAGCCCACGTGGTGGCGCTCTCCAGGAAGATTGGTGAAGGGAGTAGTGCGTGGGACCAGATGGCCCGACTGGCTGGCATGTCCTCTGGCTTGCGTGGTATGCAGCCCATGTGGTAATGCCGTTTATTCAGATAGAGATAGGATGGGAATTAATTATCATACAATTCCCGGTTATGTCCCGTAGCAATTCATTTTTTTTAGTTTTCTCGTGTAAGTTATCCTTCTTTCTTCCTATCTCATTTCTATTCTTCTTCTTCCCTCACTCCCCTCCCCCCCACATTCCGCGTGCGATCAACATTCGATGGACTTATTTCCGCGATCATTGATAACTAATGGATTCAAAGCTTTTTCCAATCCTCCCCTCACCCCCTATCAATCAAGGAACACTCCTAGATTTCTTAATGTCCTGTCAAATAGACAAAATAGTGGACAGATCACGTTCTAAATGGATTTGTTAGTCGAGTTATTTGCTAAATTAAAAGTCGACAAATTTAATGGTTCGACTCCATTACCACACCACTCCCAAAACCGTTCGGATGCTGGAAACTACCCAATAACAACTTTCCTCCTCGTTATTAGATTAAACATTTAAATTCTTCTATATCAAAGTAACAGGACTGTATTATATAGGCAGCCCTTTTCTTAGTTACACTTGTTTAATTATTTTACTTAGTTATTTCGGGACTATAATCCTTCAGGAGAGTCCAAGTTCAGGGTATCCAAACATCCCTCGTTTCCCGCGGTCTTAGTAATCCTCCAGCAGCATCTCTCTCCCGTTCCTCCCCGACAGGTAAGACGTTACGACTTTCGCTCCTTTCCCCCCCCCTTTCCTTGTTTATATATTTTTATCTATATTTCCAAATAAATGGTACCCGATGTTTAGTCTTCACTAACGTAAAGGAGGCCTCCCCATCGCTTTAGTATTATTAACGGAGTACTCTCTCCCTGTCCCCGCCAGGCTGAGCATCTCGGTCCGAGCCAAAAGGCCCGACACATGGTTTTTAGTGAAACACACACAACATTCTTACTCTTAATTCCCCCTTATAATCTTCATGTATAATATAAGTATTCAGACGTATGTTCCTAAGTGACGGATATTTATCAGTAGATTCATTGATGGGAGGGTGTCTTCCACCTAGCTTCCTTCATCACATGGAAGAAGCTTCCTGTATCAAGTGAGGGTTACTTATATCAGATTAGAGCTTTTCCTATGTTGGATGGAGAACTTTCTATGTTGGATTAGAACTTATCTATTTGTCTGGTGGATCTCAAACCAGAGACAATAATACGTCAGCCATGATAAATAGGAATGATGTTTTTCAAATATATTTTGTCTTGTGTTTATTCTAAAAAAAGCCCATGTGATTATTCAATCGGTTATACAGTAAATTCCCCACACTTCCAAATATCAGGCCTTACTCGGTATAGATTCGCACGTATCAATCACGCCTACCAAGATAAATCTAATATATATATCTATTCAAAACACCCCAGGGAGTAACCTAAAACTACTCGCTTGAGCTGTGGCAGCCTATCCCCTTAACTCACACCCTTTCCCCTTTAACCTAAACTCCTAACCCCTCCCCTTTAATTACCATCCCCCCATTTCCAGTAAACTCTCCGCAGCGGGGAGGGGGGGAATGTTCTACTATAATCCTAGTGAAGTCAAAGACTATTTTCAATTCATCCAATTCAGTTGTAATCATGAAAATCATAACCACATTAATTCATTCAAATAACAAATGGACACCAGGTATAAACTAACTTCTCCATAGGAAGTTCTGGGCGAGACACACATGCGTGTTTTCTCCCTGGGAGAATTTTCTTGTAGGGCTACTTGGGTGTGTTTTTTAGCCAAGATGCTCTCCTTTCAGCATGTTGCCTTGAGGCCGACTGTCTGCTCATGTATGCTCACGCTGGTAGCACCGGCACGGGGGTGTTCTTAGGTGCTCGCCGTACGGATGGGACATCTTATAGTAGGCGCGGCAAACGGTCACTGTTTTTGGGGCACTTTCGTTCGGGCGCCTCCGAGGTGATTATTCTGCGGTCAATGCCGGCCCGGGACCCGCAGGGTATTGCATGATGTGAACTAGCGTCCCATGATTACTGTTTTGCTGTGGTGGGAACTTAGGTTGTGGTCAATAATTGTCTACCGCGGCAGTCGTGAAGACTCTGCCTCTCATTTATGGGAGGGCAGACTACTGCTCCTGGTGGAGAGGCGGCAGGCACTGTTCCCCATCTGTGTGGAGTTAGGGACGGCACCCGATCATAGGAGAGTAGAAAACCCCATGTGTGCCAGCCTGTCCGGCGAGCTCCTCTGGCGCGTGTGTGGAGATGTAGCTTAGCCGATGTAGGGTTGGAACTGGCTTCTCCTGCGTGGTGGCGTCCTGACCTATGGAGCGAGGCGTACTGCCTGTGCGGCCCGTCGGTGATAACGCTGTTGAACTTGAGGAGCTGGGCGAGCTCAGTGCCGCTGGTGTTGCTTTCACTCCTGGTGCTTTATACTGGGACCGTTCCAGGATCATAGTGGACCAAGGCCAAGCAGCATGGGTGGCACGGAGTCCCTGTTGGGCATCCTGCCAGGAACCCGTTTGAACACCTTGGCATCTCCGATGATGTGGCGTCTCACAATTTGGGCAGCAACGCGCCAGGTGGCGTATCAATGGTCTCTGTCCAGTTCACTATCCCTTTGCCAGGGAATCGTCGCCGAGGTCTTCATTGAATGCAAGCAGGGACATCGCGTCCCCTGGTGCTTGTGCACACATGTTAGGAAGTGAGCAGCAGTCCTCTGCTTAGACGGGGGTCGTGTGCACCCTGCCCTCATGCCTTGACTCCCAGCTGTTCCATCCTTGACGTGTGATAAACATGCGCCAGGTCAGCAAGTTTGAAGACCGTAACAGTCTCGTCATACAAATGTGATCTTCTTAATAAACACCACCAGCTCTGCAGAAGCAGTCCTGCTATTGCCGTATTCATCGCCTGTACCTTTGCCCGCCATTTCCTTAATCTTCCGTTCGCGATTGTACAAGTTCATGAGTACCATTTCGTTGGTACTTGGCCTCCCTGTGGCAACCATGTCCCCAGCGTTCCGTTGCGTCAGGAGGTCCCATGTTCCGTCCCAGAATCAGTGCGCACGAACCTGACAACGCCGAGGCCAGTTGGAATGTCGCAGATTTCATGAGACCAGCACTACAGGAGCTTCTCCGCAGAAGAAGGCATTTAACTTCTTCGGTGTTTCGTGTCTCAGTACTTTGATGGTCGTACAGATATCGATTTCGCTTGCGGGGCCACACTTCCTCTTCTTCGTCCGGCGCCTATTTTCAGGTCCCTCTTCTCAGCTTCTGTCTACTTGGTCCTTGTTATACCTCAGCCTGCAGGTCTTGTGATATCGGTGCATTGTTGGCGCTCAATGCTGCTTTCCAACGCCACTTGTACTGCCTTCATCTAATTCGGCTCTGACAACAGAAAAAGTTTGGGGAGCAATCCCCAAGCTTATTGAACCTTCTCAGATGTCCAGCGAGGAATGCTGAAGCTGCTCCCCTTGTTTTGGCGTGTATCTGGGATGGACCTTGTCAGCGACTCTGGCGGTCGTTTCTGGCAATATGAAGCAATAAATGACCAGTCTGTCTCTGTTGCTGCTGGCTGGGCGGAGGTAGACGGAGCTGCTTCTGCACCACGAGGCTCAACGAGTTTGAAGCTCTTCGACATTATTCCTGGAATGATGGACAAAGTTTGTATGAAAGGACACTCGAATCCAGTGAATTAGGACATGTTTCAATGAGAAATGTTTGTCATGGTTGTTATGCTAATCTATGAATTAATTCACATAATCGATAATAAGAATAAGTCTTCCTAACAACACATGGGCACCTTTTCGTTGTTGTTAAGTGCTACCCTACATTAGCAACAACACCAACATAAGTTTGCACAACATTGCAGATTCAAAACAATAAATTTTTTTTCATGACACATTTACTCATACATCTCCATTCACCTAGATAGAATAAGTCTTCCTCGGCAAGTCACATGGCGGGCTATTTGGAAATGGCCGCCACGCCGTGCCAGGATTAGTTGGGCGGATGGCTCCACATCCAAAATTTGTTTATAATATTTGGTCTACCTCTGTGCCAAAATTGGTGCTTTTTTATCAAAAATGCACAATAGGTTTCAATATCCTAGGTAAACCGCCCACTATTAAACGATTTTAGTATCAAAGTTTACAAGAGGTGGCTATCGTTCTTTTCATTTTTTTTAAACAGCTCCTTCCCAAATATCAGCCTGTGCTGTATATATAGGATAGGCGTTAGCGAAGTGGTTAGCGTCTCCGACTGGCGTTCTCGGTGACCCGAGTTCGATCCCAGAAGAAACCCAAAACTTTCTGCACCGTCGAGTGCCTAAGAACACCCACATCCTTGTCCCTCAACTCTACCTCGATTGCGAGTGCATCGGAGGACACAGGGGGCGGCAATGAGCTCTAATCACAGAGGCGTCACTATAAGATCCCTGCCTGGCCAACCACGGGAGCGAGACAAACCATCACATTCCTCAAGTGAACCTTTCCAGAGACTACCATCCCGAGCCCTGGGTCAACCACTGCCTACAGGCGCTATAGGCAACAAATAAAAATAAATAGAAATAAAAATAAATAGATAATAATATATATATTATATATATATATATATGGGGCCTGTATTATCCCTCTTCTTCTTCAGTAAAAACTTTTCATTATGTTGCTGCACGTAATTAATCTAGTGTGCGATGTTGAATCATCAATGCTGTGTCAACATTATCATTCGAGACATCATTTAAAAATGGGAACGGTATCATTTTGTTGAAACGCCAATTTAGTTTCCTTGATTCCCTGTATTATGTCTTGGATATGCTCTCCCTACGTGGGATAATAGTTGGCGCAGCATTTTTTTCGCTGGATTAAACCCTTATTCTATCAGTGTGTACGTTTGTATTTTCCCTGTTCTAATATTTCTTACTTTTATTACCACATCATAATCTCTTTCCCTCTTAACCTAAAAAGGGCCTTTGTAACTGATTTGCAATTTGGATGTGTTCCTGCCGTAGGCATTCTGCGACATACACCCTATCTCCTAATTCAAGAGGTTTTATTTATCACGTTTTTGTTTGACCTCTTTCTTTCTGCAATCCTTTAGCTTCTTCTAATATTTCTGACATCTTTCATAGACCTTAATTAGCTTTTATGCTAATTTCTGTCCTAAAATCTCGAACATCATAACCAATCTTTGCCTTCTTTTCTATTTCAAATGGTAGGGGGGATCCCTAAGATACCTCAAAATAAAATGGGCTATCCTGAATACTCCTATGAAATGCACAATTATTGCCAAAAGTGGCTATGGGTAATAGTATCTCCAGATATTCACTTAGCTTCCACCAAAGTTCCTCAAAATATTTATTATGTAGAATTAGATCTCTCTTCTGACTTCCATTTCTTGTGATGATGTGAGTGTCTTTAGGTGCCGAATATTTTTTAGTAAATCACGCAATACCACCTAAAACTTGTTTATAAATTCTTTACCTTGGTCAGTGGACCAGAGTTTCAGGAATTCCTTTTTACAAACAACTGAATAAAAGAATACCCTAGCTACCTCTGTACTTTCTTAGTTTTAAGAGTTCAGCAATTAAAATATTCTCGTGAGGACATCGATGCAGACTAAACAATAACATAGTTATTTGTCTGACTGACCCATCGGTCCTATATTCCTGTGGACTCCTCATAGGGAATTGGCACATCCGGGTGAACGGCGAAAAGGCGCTGGGGCTCCCCCCGTATGCTTAACAGACGACCGCATACCAAGCACGATTTGCAAAACATCTTGCATCTTTTCTCATTTGTGGCCAGAAACAAAATTTCTGACTCTAGATAAGTACTTTTGCATACCTCCATATCCTGGCGGTTGCACGGAATGTCCCTAAGTGCAAAGCACTTATATAAGAATCCGGTATCATACCTCCGTGTCATTTCACCATAAGCATTAATAAGTTTCTCTATACAATTTTTTCCTCTACAGACATTTCTGATATTTGTAACGTTCTTGTATTTCTTATCTATCTTAGTTTTACTTATTTCTCGTCACCTAGCTTTCTACCCCGTCCACTTTTCTTCAGTAACCTGCTTTGCCAATTTATATGATTACATGTTCATCTTGCAATCGAATATTTTCTTTCAATTCCATCAACATCATTCACTTGCCCTCGTGCAAGGAGGTATATCTTTAATCATCATCATCATTTTCATTTTACATTTGGATCTCTCAATCCTAGATAAACGTCGGCACCTTGGTAGCCTTGTTGGCGGAATATAGTTCACTCTTGATATCAAATTCTGCAACCAACAGGTGGTCATCTAGCTATTCTAGCACTGGCATTTGAAACGGCGTTTATAACCACACTAAGGGTCTAGGTCCCGTGAGCGACTATAATTGGATATCCCAAGCACAAATTCCTATTTATTTCATCCATATACAATAGCTAGTGCTTCTTCTCCACCTCCTATAGTTCGCTCTGCTTTATTTAATTTTCTACTAAAAAAACTTATTGGTCCTGAGATTATTTTTGACCATCCCAGGTGTTGCCAAAACACCTCCCATTGCATTGTTAGATGCATCCGTGTTAATTTGGAATGGAGGGTAAAATCGAAATTTCATGTTATCTGCTTGAGCAGTTCTGTTTTCAATGCCACACATGCGTTATTAGCTTCATCATTCCACTGACTTTTAGACTTATTTTTCTTCCTCCATCATACCCCAATTAGTTTGGTCATAAGAGCCTGACGTGTCAGCATAGTTCTTACAATTTCCTCTATAATTCGTCATCCCAGGCGGATTAATTCCTTTTACTGCTGTTAGTATTGCATAGTAACTATTGTCCCCACTTTTATTTGGTTGGGGTTTTAACACTTTCAGCCTGAGATTATGTGTCCCAAGTTATTACACTATCTTTAAGAAGCTACATTTAAGCAAGTAATAGTCCAACCTCGATTCTTGTAGTCGTCTTAACACCTGTTTCTAGATTCATATGTGGTGTTCTAAATCATTTTTCCTTGATGATATATCATCCATATTGTAAACCCAAAAAAACATGGGTATCATGACCTTTTGAACCCATTAATACTTGACTTTGATTCTCAAAAAGCGCAGGGTGAATCTTTTAATACCCATTGGAAGCACATTGTGCTCGTATACCTTGTGGAGCCCAAAATGCGGTCCATGGTTTAACTTTCCTACAGCTACGGTAATTTGAAATTCCCTGCTTCCAATTAAGACAAGAAATATTTGTTCTTTCCTAAATTATACAAATATTATTTAATATTTGGTAAGTGGATAAGAATCGTTTATTATATGAGTGTTTTAAGGTTACGGAAATCAATACAAGAGACGATATTTTTCCCGTCCTTCTTTACAACTGGCACCAGGGTGAGTGAAAAGGCTTATCTTGAACGGCCTGATAATTCCCTGACTGTCCTGATTTTGTATTTCATCTACCACCTTCCCCATAAAACAAACTGGAATTTGATTGGGCTTTCCCCCCCTTGGCTTAGGTGTTGATTGCAATTTTATAGTATTAAAAAAAAAATATGGTGTGATACTGGGAGGTGTCACCATTCTTTGGCGAAAACTTTAGGATATTTCCTAATTTATAATGTTTTAGAACATTGCTCTCCTCCGTATTTTCAGGATCATGGTCATCCGCGATTTTCAAATACCTTCCAGTCTGTCTGGTTCCTCTTCAGGCGTTTATAGCCATTACCCATGAGGATTAGTTTCTTGTAAATTTTCTTTATAACATAGTTTTAACCATTCCTACTTGTCTTGCCTGGTTCTAGATATTTTTCCTCGCTACCGAGCTTAATATATCTTTTACAAATCGTGATTTGTTTTTTTTCGTATCGCTCTCTACGTGTACTATACCCGGGCAATAACAAATCCGCATCCTATAACTCCTGCCACTGGTTCAAAGATAGCTGTGTCCCAATCCACTAACTTGGTGTTCCAATGTGACATTAACTGATTTTTTCTCTCCTTCTACATTGTTGCTTGTGCTACCGGTACATTCATTTTTCACGGTTTCCTCTGAGATCTCTTCTTACTGACTGTAACGTCCTCATAATTTTTATCATTTTGAAGATGCAATTTGATTCATTGGCACTTCATGCGATGTTTATTTGTTTGCCCTTCTAACTGTAAGGTTTAGGTTTGTATCTATTTTAACCCTATATTTACGAAAAAACCCCAGGCCAAATTAGTTTCGACGGCCAATTTTTCCTCGTAGATAATAAAATCGTGGGAAAACTCATTATTTCCTTTTATTATATTCAGCTTACTCTTTTTCTAGGACGTTGATATGAATGTCCCCACTGCAGTTCCTAATAACTGTCCATCTTTTTGTAGACTTCGCTTGTTTTTTCATTTGATGTATTTGTCCTCGATATTAATAAAATTCTGCCCCTGTTATCAAATTAAGCTAGTACATTTTTTCCCTTCGGCATTATCTCTATCATACTAGTTCCTGTACTCGCCACTAGCCGCTAACCTACCGGGATTCGTTGTTATATCTTTTCTGTTTGGTAATTTGGCGGTTTTTTTTGGCACTAGAAGCAGATCTGCCAGTTGTATTTTTTTTATATTTTTTATATTCACAAATGAACTGGCCAAGGGCCAACAAAAATGGTAACACAAGCCCGCTTTTTTTTTAGTTGCCAGTTCCCCTATACAGAAAGACAGTAAGAGAATACATAAAAATAGGGGTGAGCCCAATTTTAGTTTCGGAGGTGTCGTGTTACTCTCTTTTGTGAAAAGATGTAAGTCATAGGAAAGTGAAAAATAGAAACCAGGAAGAGTTCCCAGGTTTACCAGTTAAAGGTATGTACTGGGTAAAGATACTGGATTAACTCTTGCATTAAGGAAGATGGACAAATAGGATAAATGAATTCGAAAGTCTTGTGCAGCGAGGCCGCGGAGGGGGGAGGCATGCAGTTACAAGTTCAGCAAGAGCAGTGAGCATGAAAAATAACGGTAGAAGAGAGCAAGAGAAGCAAACATTGCGGCGGTGATTTAATAAGATTGAAGAAACAAGTCAGTCAGTAGGAGATGAGGAGTTGATGAGACGCAAAGCTTTTTGACTCAACCCTGTTTAGAGAGCTTGTATGAGTGGGAATCCCCCCAAACATGTGAGACATCCTCCATACATGGGCGGATAAAGGCCCTGTGAGAGCAAGCATTGGGAGGGAGGAAAAAAAAGACACAGACGCCCACAGTACACATACTTCCTAGAAGGCTGTTTTTAGCGAAGATGAGATGTAGATTTCCATTTCAGATTTTTAGTAAAAGGATAGTCCTAGAATGTTTCTTGTAGAATAAGGCGACAGTTGAGTGTCATGAGAATAGGGATAGTTTTTATCTGAGTTTTGTTCGAAGTAGATACGGTGAAGAAATTGGGGTTTTTGAGGCATTTGAACAAAACAATGTTTGCTTTGCCCCCATCAGAAATTATAGAAAGATCAGAAGTTAAGCGTTTCGGTGGCATTTTCTCTCCGTGAATCACTTAGGTCCTGTTGAGATTGGCCGTCTAATGCCCTATTTGTGTGTCCCTGATCCCACAGGTGAAACAGTTACTTGTGGTCGGTTCCATTGTGGGAAGTCTCACCGTGCACATTTTGACATATGACCAAAACTTATGCATCGATAACACTCGTGGCTCTACAATTTTTGAGTCGTGGTGATTTGTTATCCACATCTTTGACATTTAGCTCGATTCATTGGAGATCGAGAATTTAAAGGACCTCTTGTGAGGTAATTTGATTCATTGGTTCGGATTCCCGTCCCCTGGATTCACCGCAATGGCGGCAGGAAATAATATTTATTTTCCTTCCTTATTGCCATGGCCGATAATTGGTAAACTTGGATGAGATGCTACATATTTAATGGCCTTTTTATAGACAGTTAATGGACTTCTCATGTCCACTTCCGATAAGACCTAGTCTTTGTCTATCTAACTTCTTATTCTACCTTGTTCCTTCTGCGGAAGTTTGGCTCCATCCAAACCTGTTTTCCTAAGAAGGGTGAACCGTTCTAATCCTTCAAACTACCGTCCTATAGCTTTGACTTCCTGCCTTTCTAAAGTTTTTGAATCTATATTAATAAAAGATTCTAAAGCATCTATCTCTCACAGGGGGATCTTCTATCTGATCGTCCAAGTACGGTTTCCCGTAAAGGCGATCTACTGCGATCTTCTAGCTTTCCTAACTGAAATCTTGGTCTCCTCCTTTAGGGGTTTCGGTGGAGACTTTTGCTGTTCCCTTGATATATCAAACGCTTTTGGATGAGTCTGGCACAAAATTTGTTCATTTCCAAAACCTACCCTCATTCGGTTTTCCTGTTATCATTCTCTCTGTACCTTCATCTTGAAGTTTCCTTTCAACCGTTCTAATTGCAGGTACTTAGACGGACATTGTTTTCTCCTAAACTATCATATGTGTTCCCCAGGGTTCTGTCCTATCACCCCATCTCTTTCTATTATTCCTTACATGATCTTCCTAAGCGAACTCAAAGCCCTATCCAGTATCCACTCCTACGCTGATAGATTCTACCTGCATTTTTTCAACTTCGTTTATTAGACGTCCAACTCAAAAACAGGAACTAGTGATTCACGGAGAAATGCCACCGAACGCCTAACTTCTGATCTTTCTAATAATATTCGTTCTGGATTGGGGCCAAGCAAACCCTTGTTTTTGTTCAATGCCTCAAAAACCCTTTTCTTTCACCTAGCTACTCGACAAAACCTTCCAGATAACTATCCCCTCTTCTTCAATGACACTCAACTGTGTCCTCCTTCTTCTCAATAACATTCTAGGACTATCCTATTCTAAGAAATCATGAACTGGAAATCCTCACATCTCATCTCTTTGCTCACACAGCTTTTAGTTTTCTAGGAAGCTATGTGTCCTGTGGCGTCTGTGTCCTTTTTTTGTTCTCCCTCCCAATTGCTTGCTCTCTACAGGGGCCTTATCCGCCCATGTATGGAGTGGTCTCACATGGTTGTGATGATCACTCATACAGCTCACTCCTAAACACAGGTTGAGTCCAAAGCTTTTTCGTCTCATCACTCCTCTCCTCTTGACTGACTGTCTTCAATCTTTAAATCACCGCCGCAATGTTGCTTCTCTTGCTCTCTTCTACGTGATTTTCATGCTCACTGCTCTTCTGAACTTGCTAACTGCATGCCTCCCCCCTCCCGCGGCCTCGCTGCACAAGACTTTCTACTCATTCTCATCTCTATTCCTGTCGCATCTTCCTAATGCCAGAGTTAATCAGTATTTTTACGCTTTCATCCTTTCACTGGTAACTCTAGAACTCTCCTTCCTGTTTCCCTATTTTTTCCACTTTCCTAGACTTACATCTTTTCAAAAGAAGAGTAACAAGACAACACCTCCCGAACAAATTGGCTCACCCCTCTTTTTTTTTATTCTCTTACTGTCTTCTTTATAGGGACTGGCACTAAGCGGCTTTGTGTTTACCCATTTTTTGTTGTGCCCTTGGCCAGTTTCCTTGTGCTGTAAAAAAAAAAAAAAAAAGAAAAAAAGGCCATTCGGTATGCGCGCTATAAGAATGGAAACAAAAAGATCATTGTAGACTTCCTTGCCTGTCAGCTTAACGCTTCAAGCATCTACTATTCCTTCTATCGGAGGTATAATTCCGTAATTGTCTCTCTAGGCTTCTCCTTGTTACGGAGGACAATTTCACTCTCAAACTAGGTATTGATCGTTTTCTCAGGGTAAATACTCTAGCTAAAGCTTTTCTTTCTTCTGCACAATCCTGTCGATGTTTTGACGCACAGAACGTGATTAATGAGTATCGTCACTATACAGGAGCCTATCGATGGTGCAGTGCTAGCGTGCCTGGCTACGAATCTGGCCGGCCCTGGTCGATCCCCGGGCCAGGGAAGCCGGGTGACCACCTCCCAGCTGTTCTTCCTTCCTTTTCGGGGTTGATAAATGGGTACCTGGGGTAACCCTGCGGGGAAGTAACTGTGGTACCCGTGAGTCACACTAGCCCTTGTGTCCTGGGGTAAAAAAAAAAACCGGGGGGGTCCTCACCCACCACAGCTCTAAGGGCTACTGCACGGAGATGAGCACGCGTAAATGCTACCGCAATCTTAGCGTATGCCTCCCATCTTTACTTTTACTATCAGAGCATCTGTTTACTAAGTTCATACGTGCCCTCATCCGTCCATTTGCCTGTGTCCCTATTTTCCCATGGTCCTTTAATCCAAGCATGCGCACTGGTGATACATTTTAATTGTGGTGAGTCCTGTGATCTTTCCTCCTCTCCGCCACAAAAAATAAGGTAAGCCCTTTTCCTTACTACCCTTACTCCCTCGCGTAGTTGTTTTCGAGCATTATCGTTATCCGCTTCAGCTATCTCTTTCACTAGAGATACATGGAGGGTTACTATGCTCCGTCGACAATGGCAATGGAGGAGACATTATAATCACAAATTTGGTTTCTTTGGGCTTAACTGCGTCCCCGGTGACGTAAGCTGTTCGTGAATTCGTTTCGCGATTTTTTTTCATTCACTTAATTTCTGTACTATATTATATTAAATCTATATTATCATTTTCCTCTTCCTTGGAAATCAGTTCATTTATTTCTCACTTCCAAAACTCTAAGGACACTTTTCAATCTACGGGATATATACTCCACCATCTAAATCAGTGTCATTTATTTTCTCACTTCAAAAACTCTATCGGCCACAGAACAAATCTACGGATATGCCCATATGTTTTAATGACCCGAGTTATTTCCATCATAATCATCCCCTTCTACCAATTCTGCCTTGGCAATTTAATTTCCATCGTGCTCACTTCAGGTTGCAACATCTCATTTGCAATCTGTAATAAGTTATTTATTGCATGACATATATTTTCAACATTGCCATAAATCCAACCGTGCACCAATGTCATATAGCGATATGTTGCAATCGGTTACGAACGTTTGGGTTGTCCCTTATTTAGTCTTTAGTAGGTTTCAAGAAACCACGAGTTTGCATTTTCTTTTATTATTAATTTAACAGATCTCTTTGCGGTCTCTCTCCATCATCTCTATTCTAATTAATGTCTTAAATACACCGACTCATCTAGAAACAGATCCTCTCCTTCTATAACATAATGTCGTAATACAACCGACTCATCTAAACACAGATCCTCTCCTTCTATAACATAATGTCGTATTACGCCGACCTCATCTAAACACAGGTCACTCCCTGAATAGTTATAATTCAACATATTCGACAAAGCTTCATATAAACATGGCATTACTCCCCTATTCCATATCTTTATCATTTAAACATCCTGGAACACATTAATATGGTGGCGTTACACTTTACACCCTAAATCACAATGACTACCATCCTTTGCAACACTGCTGCTACTTGCCTTAATGAAAGCATGAACTCATGGTGTAGTCTGCATGACTACTTTAAGTTGTGTTTCATCTTTAAGTACCTTTCCTTTCTTTAAGGTCATTGCATTTATATTTTATGTTCTCCTCACACAACTTATTTCCTAGAACCGCCTACCCTATTTTCCTATTGGTAACATTTTCCCTAAGACGATTTCTCATCTCCCTTACTTCCATCTTATTTTGTTCTCCAATATTTCAACTTCCATCATTGGCTAATACTTTTCCCGTAGGGCGTTCAGCCTCCAACTTTTTTGTGTCCATTCGTCCTACACTGTTAGAAAGAGGGTAGAAAAATGGAGAAAAAAGGGTGCTTGTAGTGAGCAAATACTGCAACCCTTTTTCTACCCTTACAAATATTACCCTTTTTGCAATCCTAAATATACCCTTTCGGAGCGAACGCAAAATATACCCTTTTTGAAACCCCAAATATACCCCTTTTCCAACCGCAAAGATACCCTTTTGCAACCCAAATATACCTCTTTTAGAACGCAAATATACCCTTTTGCAACCTCAAAATATACGTTATCCTCCAACCGCAAATATACCCTTTTCCAACCCCAAACATAAACTTTTTCAACCCCAATATATACCATTTCAACCTCCCACCCCCCTTGCCAGTGCCATGATGATAATAATACATCGCAATTGATTCCTTTCCTCTATTATTTTAATGGTTTTTGGTTTGTAAGGATAATTGGTACAATTAAATGGCAAAAACTTGAACATAATATACAATATAGCTTAATGAAAATACGGATATATTTGCATATGAGTGCTTTACATATATTAATATAATAATATTAAAAAGAACATGTAAACAATAGGAATAAAAGCATGTACAAACTGTGTAGCCATAATGCTGTAATATAACGACAGTTGTTAATATGTCTGTACTGTAATATGTCATGTTTATTAAAATAACGCCTTCAAAACTAGAGATGTGCGAGAAACATGGAACACTAGAAAACTGGATGATGAGGCAGACTCGAAGTTAATTCTTAGCTCGTGCTGCTAAGATCTACCGCTACTAACAAGATAAGAGACAGAAGGGTACGTCACCTCCACCACCACCTCTCTCTCTTCTCTCCTCTCTCTCTCTCTCCGTCTGCTCTCTCTCTCTTCTCTCTCTCTCCTCTCTCTCTCTCCCTCTCCTCTCCCCTCCTCTCGGTCCTCCTCCTCGTCACTCCTCTCTCCCTCCTCTCTCTCGCTTCTCTCTCTCTCTCTCTCTCATCTCTCTCTCTCTCTCTCTCTCTCTTTCTCTGCTTTTCTCTCTCTCGTCTCTTCTCTCTCTCTCTCTCCTCTCCCCCCATCTCTCTCTCTATCTTCTCTCTCTCCTGTCCTCTCTCTCTCTCTCTCTCCTGCTCTCTCTCTCTCTCTCTCCATCCCATGCCCCGTAAGCACCCATACACTCCTTCCTCCTCCTCCTCCTCCCTCCTCCTCCTCCTCCTCCTCTCCTCCTCCTCCTCCACTCCTCCTCCTCCTCCTCCTCCTCCTCGCTCCTCCTCCTCCTCCTCCTCCTCCTCCTCCTCATCCTCCTCCTCCTCCTCCTCCTCCTCCTCCTCCTCCTCCTCCTCCTCCTCCTCCTCCTCCTCCTCCTCAAAGGGCAAATGGCTAGAGAGCAATTATGTTCATGGATTGTGGCGATTGGCTTTCAATCGTAAACAACGGGTAGTATAAATGGTGAATCATCTGCATTGGTTAGATGTCACTAGTGGGGTGCCGTCAGGGCTCGGTCCTTGGGTCCTTACTCTTTTTCTGATATATATCAACGATCTGGACTGCGGACTTGTATCTAAAATATCAAAATTTTGCAGTGACACCAAATTAGGCGGTAAAGCATAGACTAGAGAAAACTCTGCTAACGTTCATACAAAGTGATCTCACCAAACTATCAGATGGAGTGAATAAATGCTATTAAAATTCAATTCCGATAAATGTCAGGTAATGCCTATGGTAGGCACGCGATACCCTCAAATATACTATCAAATGCAAATAAATCGTTAACTGAAGTACAGCAGGAAAAAGGATCTAGGTGTCTCATCAGTAATGTCTGGAAAACCAGTTTCGCATTGCTAGCTGCCAGTACAAAGGCAAATATGAATGTTGGGCTTTATTAAATCTAACTTTGAACTAAAACTCGAAAGTAATGACAACAATTATCACGTCCCTTGGTTAGGCCGCACTTTTGGAATTGCCGTTCAATGCTGGTCGCCCTGTTTCCGTAAAGATCAAGCCAAATTGGAATCAGTGGCAAAGACGAGCACCAAACAAATTCCCATCTCTGCGAATATTCATCTTCTGAAAGAGACTTGCGGGAAACTTTAATATGTTTTCCTTAAAGGCTAGTAGAATCCGTGGGGGACTTGATAGAAAAACCATTTAAGATCCTAAAGGTTTGATGTCATTAATCAAGAGGACCTTCGAGTCTTTCAACTCAAGTGACAACAGAAATAATGGTTTAAACTAAAACGGTCAACGTTGCTCACCGTCTCCAAAAATTTTTTTCAATTTAGATCGTTGACCCCCCCCCCATGTTTTCCCACAAATTTTACCAACAAAACACTTAAAAACATTAAAAGTAAAGTAAATGGATTGATAGTCTTCGTTTAGTTAAAAAAAAGGGAAAAAAATTTATTTAATTTTTAAAATTTCCATCTTCTCCATAAAAACTTCCAGTTCCTATCCTCTTTAGGGACTGGTACATTTTCCAATTTTTTTTTTACAAGTATTTATAGTTTAGAAATTATTCAGCAGTACCCTCGTTTTTGGACCAATAGGTCCCGGGTTCTTTTACTCCTATGTAACCTATTAATCCTCCTCCTCCTCCTCCTCCTCCTCCTCCCCCCCTCCTCCCTCCCCCCCTCCTCCTCCCCTCCTCCCCCTCCTCTCCTTCATCTTTTTTTTCACTCTAAACCCTCTCCTCGGGGAAAAAGGGAGGTACTTACCTACCTGAATTTTTCCCACATATCACCTAAATAGAAACGCTTGGTTTTCAAAGAATTTTTCAAATATGCAACTGTTAGAATCATTTTACGGTAAATTTGAAACAGAAAAAAATCTCAACATTGCCAAGAACAAAATTTATTTACAGTACTTATAATTTTAATGATTTTGTTAGTGGTAAATAAAACCCCTTTTTCTACCCCCGACCCTTATACCCTTTTACAACCCTTTTTCTGCTGACAAATATATCCTTTTCAATTCTCTCGTCAAAAAAAGGTAGATAAGGGGAGATGAAGGGGGTAATGGAGCATCTACCCCGCAGCCCTGGGCTAGGGGATAAAAAGGGTAGTGATGGGCGATGTAACAATTCTACCCTTTAAAATTTCCCCCATTGCTGAGAGTGACCTTCTTCCAACAAGCATGTGGGCGTGTTTCAAAAATTCTTTCCTCTCTTTATCGAGAAATACATTTCACAAACCCGCCCCACCCCGAAATTTAAAAAAACGCCCCCACAAAGGTTTCGTCTTTGTCAAGCTTAGGCTACATCTGTTCCCCCTTTCCTACTATTTGGACCCAACTTCACTCAGCTCTCTGTGTTTACTTTACGTTTACTCTCATTAAATTTTACACGGTCATTTCCCTTTGCCTTTGAACCCTATGGCCAAAACAAACGTCACATTTTTTTGTCCGTCCTCGTTTTAAAAATAAAAATCGTTACTCTCTTCCTCCTCCATTCCTCTATTTTTTCTTTTTTTTTTATTTCCCCTCTTTATTTTTTTTCCCTACTATCCTCATATATTCTGCAATTGCAAGCAGGTTGCGACATATATAAATAAATATATATATATAAAATATATATATATATAAAATATATTATATATTATTATATTATTTTTATGTATGTATGTATGTATATACGTCCCGTACGCACGCACACACCAGCACGCACGCAGACCCCACACACACACACACCACACACACACATATATATATATATATATTTTAAATATATACTCCGCACACACGGAGCAAGAGGACGGGGGGTCTTCTTAAAACCCGACCCCCCTGTCCACCCAGCAGTGAATGGGTACCGAGTGTTAGCCGGGGGTTTGTGATCCGCCTCCCGGGTGGTGGCTTGGGGCCAACACTAAGCACTACGGATGAATGATAAAATAAATGTTGACATGGAGACGGGGCCATACGAGCGTTGCTCAGGCCCTGTAAAATACAACTAGATCAGCGATTCTTAACCTTTTCCCACCTCAGCACCCCCTGTAGTCAGGTATAGGAAGTCCAGCACCCCCTAACTCTGGTAATTGAACATACACTCATCAATGTGTTTTTTGTTGTTGTTTTATGTGCGACAGTTTCTGAAATCGAGGCTCGTGTTGGTCTGAGCCACCCTCATTTAATTTATAGGGTACGCCGTATAACAAAAAATCTTTTTCTCAACTTTGGCATGCCAATTTCCTATGTAAAATAGAATTCTAAGACGATTTAATCTCCTTCCATTTTTGATTTGAGCAATTCTTACTATGCAAAATCGCACTTTTATATTGCACCCTTATCGAATAATGCTTAAATGAGTACGCAGTGTCCGGTTGGTCCTGTTTATTGCATCATGCCCAATATGAGTCCAAATGATAGCGTGGAAAAGCTCTTCTGATCAGTTGGTTCATCAGGCACTACATCACAGTGTCACAGCCTCTACGTTGGCCTAGAACGTGTCCATCATGTCCTTCTTAACCTGAAGCAGGGCATGGTCTCCCGGTGGTTGGCCCGAGCCCGGATGAACCCGTCTCTGGCCTGCTGCCCACCACTGCGGGCCGGCAGCCTCTTCACCTGCTTCACCGACTCTTTCGGTGCTCTGATGTGGATAGGAATCTGGAACCTCGTACGGCTTGCCCAGGATCTCCTGGATCTGATCCCCGGACAGTAAAACAGGTGAATGCCGGCTCGTGCACCTGGCCAGGCTGCCAGCTGATCAGTGTCTGCAAGCTGGTTGGCTGACAAGTTCAGCTTGGGTGTGATGCGAGGTCTTACACTGGTGTCCCCATACTCCTCGCCAGCCCTCAGCTTCAAAATCGGGGTCACGGCAAACCTGCGGTCGTCCTCACTCTGACTCGCCATCAGCGAGAGGAGGACACATTCTGAGTGTGCGAACCATGCTCCTGTCCGCACGTAAAAGGTCACAGCGGGTTTGGACCTTCTTGGGCTGCGACCTCATCACTCTGACTGCGTGAGGATGTGCTTGGGGCCCGTCCTCTAGCCCTGTGGTAAACCCTTGATGTCGTAGTAGAGTTTGAAGTACACCTGCAGGCAGTACTTGACTAGTATTTCCGGGGTGTTCAGTTCTTTGCCAGTCAGTCCATGCTTTCTGGTCCACATTACAGGAGCAACTGGGCTGTGGTGAGCCATCTGGAGTGGGACACCTTGCCACACTTTGATCTCCTGCAGCTCGGACGGGAGAACGCCCCGCTTCACAGCCGGGACCAGCTGGTAGGAGACCTGCTGTCAGTGGACATGTTGACCCCGGGATATACTCCGGTATCTCCTGAGATCTTCCACCGCCTGGCACTCCTCTGAACTCTGCGTTGTACTGCATCTCATTCACGCTGGGCAGCAGACTGCACACTGGACCCGTGAAGCCAGATGAGATAGGCCCGTCGATGCTGGTGATAAGGTGGCGCAGGGGCAACTCGTTTGTGTGCAACACGCATATAAATCCAGAAGAGCTTGCGTCCCAGCATCTTCTCCAAATGGGCGTGAGTACCACCCTTCCACCCCGTGTTGGCCCTATTGAGTCCCCCTTGCAGTACGATCAGTGAGGGCGGTGGTCGTATGTCACCAGCAATCAAGAGAGCCTGAGCCACCTTGAACGCAGGCTTCTCAGGGGGCACCGGTTCCTCTGGTACAAAGTGCCAAAGGTACCTTCCAGATGGCTCTCTGTCCCCTGACACATCTCCCCCCTGATCAACCCTTTGGGGGCAGTTTCCCCATAGCTGTCGGGCACCATCGCCCTGGTCTTGTCCTTCCTCCCATCGTAACCCAATCCAACTATTTTTTGGGACCCTGGTGCTTCCCCTGATCAAGGTCCTGGCCGATGCCATGGCATCCGCCCGGCCCTCCTCAGCTTGTTAGGATCGCAGACCAGGTACGAACATGTCTGGAAGAGGTGGCCGTCAGCGATAAGGTCCTGGAGGAATCCAAAAGCCAAGGCAGCAGCAGCAGTGGGGGACGTCGAACCGGATGCTTGCCAGCGCCAGGTTCCGGACTGGCATTGTGTTTCTTCTTGCAGCTGGCCTGTCCAAGTACGCATAACAAAGGGTGCCAGGGGCCCCAGGGCCCCCCCCTGAGCAAATCGTTTCTACCAGTATGCAGCCTCCTGTTGCTCCTGCCTCTTTCCTCTGAGTGGCCGGGTGAACGACTCCCCCGTCCCCCTCCTCAGAATCCTGGGTGATCTTCAGCCTGGCCCCGGAACATCTGCTCCTGCAGCTCAAGACGTCTGACCTTTTTTATCTTTCTGCTTCTGCTTCTTCAGCTTAGCCTCCTCTTCCCAAATGCTTTCTCTTTGCTGCTTTCACTTGTCTATGCGTCTCATTCTTGTCTACCCCTGTCATCATCATTGCACTCTCCTCCCCAACTTTGATCCTCTGGTAGTACAGCCACTCCCCGGTCTAAAGTAGGGACTTTGCTGGCCAGGGGGCATCACACTGCACGTGTGCTCTCGCGTGGCACAGCTGGGGGTTGGAGCAGTGGGATTCCTGGTCCCTTGCAGAGGAAGATCGTGGTGAGGGCAGGCCGTTTTGTCAAACACCTGTCCATATTCTTCTCCACGAATTCCTTTACTGCTTTAGTTGCTCTGTCTCTCACCACTTCACTAACCTTCTTCCAAAAATTATCTATCCTTCTGGTCACTGACCGGTCAATAACAAACCCCTGGAGGTGCAAACTGGGCGTTTGATTTCTTCCACTGGGCAAGCACCATGGGGGTCAGATCCTTCGCAATGTCTCTCACTGGGGACCCCCGCTTGTCAACACCCTCCCGGATGCCGCTGAGTTCTTGGAGAAGGATTCCCCTCTTCATCGCGCCGCGATACGTAGGCAATTCACTCTCAGCAAACTCTCGTCCACCGCCCAAAAAAGGCGGCCAACTTGGATCCAGAGCTCTGTCTAGTTGCGGGCTTCGACCCACTTGTTTACAAGGAGAAGCCATCCTGAAAAAGACGATCAAGAAATTTATAATAGGTGCAAATGAAGCCGTTACTTTAGCGGGCTAAGCTATGTTTTGCATATTAAATATAAAGTCCATTTTTGCATAGCAAGAAGTGCTCAAACCAAAAAGTTGAAGAGGACAAACCACCCTTAAAAAATTCAATTTACATAAAAAACATCCCCCAAAAATTCAAAATAAAAATTTTTCACTTTTCTTTGGCCCAGGTCCCCTAAATTTCCCCTATGTCGTGGACACCCCACCTTGAAGGGGGTTCCTGGAAATTTTTTGACGGGAGTGGTGGGAATTTTTTTTACACAGATAAGTATTTGGAAAAATTGCTTTATCATCTCCAGCACTTGCTGAACTCGCCAGTCCGGAAACGCTCCAACTGATCACCCCAGAACCAACAATGGTAAGTACGAATTTTTTCTGACAACCCTTTTTACCTGCAGATAATAACTCCTCCTTCGGGTTTTGAGCACCCTCATTCTGCCGGAAGGGCTCTGAATCATTCTGGAATGTTGATCCTTGGGAAAGTACTTTGTCATGGGGGTCTGAAGGTGCAGAGGGAGCAACAAACTTTCTAAAATATGGGACTGACTGTCTTTTTTCCCCAATTTCTGTTCAGGATAGGAAGCTTCCCACATTCCCCCCCTGGTTCAACTTTCCCGAGGAGAGCTTCTTCTTGAAGGCTTCAATTTTCTTGCCAAAAAAAATTGTTAAAAAAAACATCCTTTCATGACAAGTTAAGTTCATTCAATGGCTGAAAATGTCTCCAGTTAGGAGAGGAGGGTAACATTCTCCTAACTTTTCAGCGAACTTACTGTAATACCTGGGGAGGAATATTGAAATCTCATCCTTATCTCTGCAATACGGGTCCGTTTTTCCCACGTGGAGCCCCCGAAATTATGTGGGGAAGAAAGGATTGATGTTCACTTCCCATTCCCCCACGAAGTAAATTGAAACTCGGGGTTTAAAGAGACCCGGATAAATTCAAAAAGAAACAGACAGACATAAGTTTTTGAGGTAAGGCGGAAACGTCTTTGACCAAAGCATGGCGATGGAGAACACCTGCTTCATGTGAAAACTGGTACCTCCCTTTACCAAAATCATAAAGCCAACCTATTCCCTACTTGGCGGGGGGACCATCTGTGAGACCGACTTATACTTCTCCTACTTGATCTGATTTTCCAAGAAATCGTCCAAAAGGTCGGATACTCCGCTCCTTCATCGTCGTTTGCAATGCCCCGCAGAAGGGGAAATTAAACTTAATTTCACCATCCTTGAAATACCGGTTATACAAAAACAGTTGACTCATGTTAAAAATCACTTGTTCATCCAACTGAGACTGATTCGGATGAGACTGTCCTTTTAAACCCTGAACAAACTGATCCATTGGATGTCGAGTCAAACTGCAACTCTCCCTGCAATTACTCATTGGACGAGGCCTTTTTTCATCTTCTTGGCTTCCTCTGTTCCATAACCGTTCTACCCCCCCCAAAGTGCATGGCCAGTTTAACCCGGTTTTCCGGAGCCAATGCTTTGCTTCTCCCAATGCCTGGTATGCCACCCCCCCCCCAAAAGCCAAAGGGGGCCCCCCCCTTGCTTGGGAATCCAAGTCGGGGGAGTGTGCCCTTTTTGGGCAATTTTTCCCTCTTTACTTCAGGCCTCGTAGTCGTTCATGTTCGCAGCGGATGCTTCCCCTGGTGTTCTCAGATCTAGCAGGCTTCAATTTGAGTTGCAAATAATGAAAAAGGGAGGTCAAAACGTGCCCGGTCTGGTCCTCCACGTCATCCCGGGGTGCGTGAAGCCATACGGACATTTCACACTCCTTTGCTGTTTTGGCATTTCAAAAAAATTCCACAAGCCTATGGACAAAAAAAGAAGCGTTAGCAAAAAACCCCATAAAAAAAACATTTTACCTTCAAATTTTAAATTTATTTGGGTTTTTACATAGGAACGTTCCCCCCCAAAAAAAATACATAAAATTGATCAGCTTTGACTGATTTTAACAGAGAAAAAAAACAAACACACAGACGAACACTTATTATTATTCCCCCTTCGGGGGTACGAGGTGATGATAAAAAATAATATGTGTACAATTCATAGTCAGCCAATGATATTTTTAAAAAACTGCTGAACGTTTTAATGTTTAGGTAGGCTCAAACTTTTTCCCAGGCCTATTAGATTGGTGCATGTTTGAACAAGCTCATCAATACATTCATCTATAAAACAAATGATGTGAACCATTGAAGAGAGAGAGAGAGAGGAAGGGGGGGAGAGAGAGAGAAGAGAGAGAGAGAGAGAGAGAGAGAGAGAGAGAGAGAGAGGGGAGAGAGAGAGAGAGAGAAGAGAGAGAGAGAGAGAAAAGAGAGAGAGAGGGAAAAGGGGGAGAGAGGAGAGAGGAGAAGAGAGAGAGAGAGAGAGAGGAGAGAGAAGGAGGGGAGAGAGAGAGGAGAGAGATTATGTGAGGGGGTTAGAGCGAATGATGAAGATTATCCCTTTCCCAATGGTTTACCAGTATTACGGAACTTGAAGTTAAAGTAATCGTCCAGACCATTTCATCATTCCTGATTTAATGCAACAAAATCATGCCTTTAAACGAGTATATCAAACAATACGTCGTTACTTTTGTATCCAGTCAGCCGTTTTTAAATAATCCGCAAACAAAATCTGCAAATTCCCCCAGTTCTCAAAACCACTCAAGATTTGCAGACGCTCCCGGCTCAGGCTCCGTGACGTAGCATCAGGGAGGATCCTCTTCCCGCGCTTGATCAGAGGGACGTAAACACAGAGATACACAGAGAGGTTTCTGATAGATTTTTTTTGCTATATGCCACATGCATGCATCCTTTATGGGTGCAGCATGCTTCCTTCCCACACACACGCCTGCACACCGGGCACCTTTCCCACACACACGCCTGCACACACGCTCTTTCCCACACACACGCTTGCATACACGCCTCCTTCCCACACACACGCCTGCACACACGCCTCCGTCCCACACACACGCCTGCACACCGACACCCTTCCCACACTCACGCCTGCACACACCGCCTCCGTCCCACACACAAGCCTTCACACCGACACCCTTCCCACACTCACGCTCACACACGCCCCGTCCCACACACACGCCTGCACACCGACACCTTCCCACACACGCCTGCACACACGCCCCCCTTCCCCACCACACGCCTGCACACACGCTTCCTTCCTACACACACCGCCTGCACACCGACACCCTTCCCACACACACGCCTGCACACACCCTCCTCCCACACACAACGCTTGCATACACGCCTCCTTCCCAACACGCCTCCTTCCCACACACACCCCTGCAGACACGCTCCTTCCCACACACACGCCTCCCAGACACGCTTCCTTCCCACACACACGCCTGCAGACACGCTTCCTTCCCACACACACGCCTGCACCCCGGGCACCCTTCCCACACAGACGCCTGCACACACACGCCTGCACACACGCCTCCTTACCACATACACGCCTGCACACACGCCTCCTTCCCACACACCGCTTCGTTCCCACACACACCCCTCCCACAACCGAACCCTTCCCACACAACCTGCCTGCACACACCCCTCCTTCCCACACCACGTCTGCACACCGAAAACCCTTCTTACACACACTCCTGCACACACGCCTCCTTCCCACACAAAACCCCCTCCACACACGTGGGGTGTATGTGTGTGTGTGTGCAGGAAGGGTTTTTGGTGCGCAGGCGTGTGTGTGGGAAGGAGGCCTGTGTGCAGGCGTGTGTGTAGGACGAGGGGTCGGTCAAAGGGGAAAGATTCACTGTTGAACACGAAGTACAATCGCTCATCATAACATTTGCCGACAGTTGTCAGACAGAGGGTCTGCGGGCGTCCCTGTTCTGACGTCCAATAACAGTCGTAGCCCTTGTGGGGGGAAAAGTTTTTTTTTTCGCGCGCCTTTACAAAAGTCGTGTTTTACGGAAATAAGGGCCGGGAAAAATCAATTATTTTTTGGTGGATTAGGTGTTTTGAATATACTTTCAACATAATTAGGCAAAAAAAAGGGGTCTGGACGATTATTTTTAAGGCAAAACACAACGATGCGGAGCTTGAGCTGTATGCTACTACGCAACTACTGCGCCCAGCACCCGCCGTTCTCATCGCCTTACGTCAGACATCAGCACTAGAGTGAAAGTAAAACTCTCACTCTAAGTCAGTATAATGAGGTTGAAGTTTATAAAACAAAAAATAGAAACTCTTTCAAAAAGTATCCCTTAATACTTTTGTATACATTCCGAGGAACTCATTAACATTGTACCCCCATATATGCAGCATTTCCCAGCACCCCCTAAAATTGATTCAGCACCCCAGGGGTGCTAGCACCCCAGGTTAAGAAACACTGAACTGGATGAATACAACTAGATGAATACACACACACACACCCCACACCACACACACACACACGCACACGCACCACACACACACAGTCACACCACAACACACAAACATACATACATACATACCTAACATACATACATACATACATACATAAATACATACATACATAATACATACATAAAAAATATAAGGTAGATAGATAGATAGATAGATGGATAGACAGATAGATAGATAAAAAGATAGATAGATAGATAGATGTAGATATATAGGTAATTTTGGAATGGAAGTTTAGGAATTGTTTTTAACTACTAATATTTTGGGCCGATTTACATATCCTATCTGTCTATCATATTTCGTGAACATCGCTTCATAACTTTGTGAGCTGCCTATGCTTGCGGAGGTATTTGATCTACCGATCATCTCTTAATCAACCACTTCTTCCTTGGCACATATCCTATCAGTTTACCAAATTTCGTGAGGATCGGTTCATAAACTTTATGAGGGTTCTTGTTTACCAACAGACATATATATATATATATATATATATATATATATATATATATATATAAAATATATATATTTTATATAAATATATATAGTATTATATTAATATATATATATAAAATATATTATATATATATATGTATATATTATAATATATATTAGCATATATATTTTATATAAAATATATATATATAAATATATATAATATATATATTATAAAATATATAATTATATATAGATATATATATCTATATATAATATATATATATATATATACTATATAAAATATATATATATATATATATCTATATATATATATATATATATATATATATATATATATATATTATATTATATAATATAATATATATATCTATATTATATAAAATATATATATGTAATATATAATATATAAAATATATATATAGAGAAAAGAGAGAGAGGAGAGAGAGAGAGAGAGAGAGAGAGAGAGAGAGAGAGAGAGAGAGAGGAGAGAGAGAGAGAGAAGGAGAGAGAGAGAGAGAGAGAGAGGAGGAGAGAGAGAGAGAGAGAGAAAAAAAAAGGGGGAGGGGGTGCATAAAGTGACGGGCGGCGGCGAGAGGAGGCAATATGGCGTCCATTTTTAAATTGTCGCTAACCTCTCTAAAAAAGGTTTTATGTATACTTGACCGACCGCTGTGCCTAGGCCAGAGCCAGGGCAGCGGTCCGCCATCTGTTGAACGTGGCCCGAAAATATTACACAGAAGTGATGCTTAAAAGGAGATTTCAATGCCTTTATTTTTATTGAACTACCGTCTGCGTATACCTACGTCATACACCATTTTTATATGCTGAGTTTTTTATCTGTAAGAGTAGAGGAATGATAAAAAAAAATAGTGTGGGCGGTTTGGGCGAGCGGGCATCTTTTCCTACGTAATCATGGTTGCCAGCGGCAAAACAGTGGTGCCGCGCGTGTGTCACCAGGTTTTTGGGAGCCGTGTGTGGTGGGTCGTGTGTCTTGTGACGCTGAGAATGTGCGTTCATCCATGGAGTTGATAAGTTACGCAGTGATCTGGTGCGTGGAATATGTCAATCATGGATCCTTTAGTAGTGGAACGAAACACTCAGTGGCCTGTCTAGGTGAGTAGAAAGGAGGGAAGAGAGAGTTGTATCATTCCAGGGAGGGATGTGGGTGGACAGGGTAAGGCAGGGTTGTTTTGTACCCTGATAACCGAGGGAGACATCACGTAGCCCTACGTTAACGATGCACCAACGTGCGATCTTTTGGTGGAGATTTCTCTTCCGCCCTGCTGTGTTGGGCAGTCCACGTGAAGCAGATGAGGCGGTTGTGTACATCCGGGTGACTGACAGGTGGACCTCGCGCCCGCACAGTATGGGGTCTTGTGAGGTCGTAGCGTAAACAGTAGCGGTTTCCCGCTAGCGGTGACCTTATTGCATTATTATGAATAAGCGAAAATTGGCATCTCAAAATTAGTTATAGATGCATTAGTATTCACCTGAAGAAATCCATCACTGTACTGATCCTGGGAGATTTTATCGCTGCAATAAGATGATTGCGAAAATAAAATATGTTGGTACAATATGTGAGCAGGGAAAGAAAGCATCAACAAAAATAATTATTTTCATATTATGCCCGGATACAAGGATATACTATATGTTTTAG
>JACEEZ010024755.1:0-20723 GCA_016584305.1 Chionoecetes opilio
TTTAAAAAAAAAAAAAGTTTTGGGTTTGAATTATATTTTTTTTTTTCCAAAAATTTTGGGGAAAATTTTTTTTGAAAAGTTTAAAGATTGTGTCCAAAAGGGGGGAGTATGTTTTTCTTATTCTAAAAAAAAACATGTTTAAACACCAGGAAAAATATCGCCACCCAACTTTGAACATAAAAACTGCCCGCTGCCAAATACGATTTTTTATACTGTAAACACGAATGATTTTCTCTGGGAAGTTTAAGGCCCATGTAACACACATTTTTTCCCGGGCATCTTTTTGGTAGAAAAACGCAGAATCGCGCAGTTCGTTTCTTTTGCCACCAGTACTGGGGCTGGAGTTCGAACTTCAAATTTTCCCCCTCAAGATCATTTAGAGGTTCAAGGGCCATCTTGATATTGGCTACAAACCCCACAAAAATGTATTTTCAAGGTTCCCCGAAGTTCTTAGCTCACGAGATGCGTGTGAAAATTATCCATAAACCACCCTTCATAATGGTAAGGGGTGGTTTTGTTTTCCCCCCCCCCCCCCCCTTGTGAGTGAATTTTTCCGCTGTATAGGGGTGTATGGGGATGTATAATAAAATTAAAAGGGTAATGGGAATAATTAAGGAAATTTTTAAGTAAATGATTAGTACTGGGATGGGGAAAAAAAATTAAAAATTCCCGTGGAAAATAAGCATTGCACTTAAAAAATTACACCTTGATTTGGGGGAGCGCGGTCTTTGGGCTATCGTTTTAGATTCAGGCCATAGGAATAAATCGGGCTTAGGACCGGGTAGCCGGGCTGTCGCCACCTCAGAGAATCATAACCCAGACCCTCCGTGAGGATAACACAATCTAATAACGTGTTTGCTTTCTACAAGTACAGTACCATTCCAGCCCCGGGAGGAAACATCTCTTTGACCCTATCTGATTACTTGAAAAATTGTATATAGCTTTTTGACAAAATTTTAAATAAAAGGACATTGTTAAGAATCAACACACTGATAATAGCCTGCGTCAGAACTTGGTGTGAAACCCTTCTGACGCCGAACAAAACCTCCCCTCCGCCCCTCCCTTCTGTATTTCCGGGGGGCCCCCCGATCCCGCGACCAAAAGGATACAAACCTTTGCGTATTAATACAAACCTACAGCCGTTTTAAACCCCCTATCCCCCGATAATATCCTATTATTTTTCGGGAGATGTGTCGGGAGATAACATGGGTTTGATGTTAGGAAAGAAACTCAGTTTAAAATATTATGTAAAAAAATTCCCCCAAATGCATCTTAAAGCTCGTTCTGCTCCGTTCCGACCTGAGGAATGGAACTCCTGACGCGCTTGGCCAATCAGGGGAAAAGTTTTCATAAACCCTTTTTAATTGTTACCCAATCATAGCATTAGAATGAAACAAAATATCCCCCCAAGGGAATACTAAAAACTGAAGACGATGCTCACTAATAGCCCCCGGGGCGCGTCCCCCAAAAAAAAATTAAAAACTTTAACCTCAATAACCAACCTGGTAAAATTATATTTCTTTCCTGCCCTTAGGTCTCGCTGGGGCTTATTGGTGGGGTTTAGATAGATTAAAAAGGGGGTTAGGTTAACTAGTATTTTTTTTGGGGATTTGGATTTTAGGTGGGAAAGGGGGATGTTAAAGGGGGTAATCTCCCACTTTATAATTAAAGTTTTAGAGGTTTTTAAAGGGGATTTATGAGGGTCTGGAAAAAAAAACCTAATAAGGGGGGGAAAGGTTTAAAAATTTTACCTTTTTAGCCAGGGGAAATAATTAATGATTGAATGATTAAAAACTGCCACTTACCCCAATTAGAAAAATTTCGGTAGGGGGTTTTTCCGATTTGGGGGAGGCCAAAACTTGTTTTCCTGAATCTTTTTTAAGTTATTAAATGAATAGGGCACTCGTTTTTCTCCAATTTTTTTTTTTTTTAAAGGGTATGGGGGTGTATCCCGAAAACCCTTGCACCGCTTCGCCTGCCTATTATTGATTTTTTATTTTTTTTCCTGATATCTATTTACAAAAACCCAAACCCCACCTCAAAACCAACCTAACCTGTATATTTAACCTAACTTAGAGGGCTAAACCAACCCCACCTCTAACCAAACTGATTAACCTAACTTATCCTTTTTGGGCTGAAAAAACGGTAGTTTTTCTTTAGTACGTACATGTAACGCCATTTTTTTTTAAATTGTACCATAGGAAAATGGGCAAAAAATACCAAAATGGAAATCTACACGATGATGTAGGTAAAATCCTGGGATTTTGAAAGCCCACTACCAAAAAAATGCCCCCCCTTTTAGGGTGGGAAATTATTATGGCAAAACCTACCAAGTAATAGACAATACCTGGGAACGTTCCGATGGGAAATCTCGCCGACGTTCCCCATCCTATTTTTTTTTGTCGGTGAGTTTCCATTTTAACCGTGTTTTTTGAATCAGGGATTAAATCCAGCAATAGCCTGAAATGTTGGGTTTTGGTTAGGTTTGGGCCATTGACTATATGTCTAGGTTAGGTTTGTGAATGACGGGGGTGATTCTCCCCCGCTCGCCCGAAATAATACCGACTTGACATATTCAGTAGGGGTTAGGTTAAAAGAAAACCCGCTTTATGATTTTTATGTGCTTTAAACCCCCCCCAATTTTAGTGGTCTGAAAATTGCCTAGATCATCCCTACCTCACCTCCATTTGACCATTTATTCATTACTTTCGTTTTTTTCCATCCAACTCTTGAGTTGGGGTAGAGGTACCTACTCTTCTAGACATATTCTTGCCCCCAATCACCATTCCTTTATCCTCTACTACCTTTTTGGGAAAAATCAGTTTCAACCATACTCCCCATTGACCAATATCTAATTCAAATGTACCTACTCTTTTCAGACACCTTGCCCACTAAACACACTTCCTTTATCCTCACTACTCTTTTAGGGAATATGCGTTTTAACCCAAAATTTTCCTTTTTTACCAATACTCTTCTGACATAACTGGGGGGGGCCCCCCCCCAGACCCCCTGTAGTTTTCTATCTAAACCCGGGGGTTATTACGTAACCAACCTCACTGGGGGGGGTTTGCCCCCCCGATCCCCCTTTCCTTTTTTTTTATTTTCCACAGCTTTTTTACGGGTTTTGAAAAAGTCTCCTTATTATAAAAACGAAACGTTAGGATACTTAAATCACCGATTTAAAGGTTTTTTTGTATTGTTTGGTCTAAACGCAGATACCCTTTTGTATTTCCTTTTCCACCACAGTACTACATGCATTCTACGCACTATCCTTTCCTCCCCAAAAAAACACACATCAAGGTTTCCTTGTTTTATTTGCCCCAGCCCCTTTTAATAATCTGCTTTTTCCATTCCTTCATACACCTCTAACACTTCTAACACAAGCACATTTCTTTTTATTGCCTTCACTCCCTTCCCGTCACCTATAACTTCGGCCAACCCTTCATTTCACCCTTAAAACCCCCCACAACGTCCCGACCAAAACCCTAAAACTCAAAAAGAAATATAAAACTTAAACTAACTTTTTATGGTTGATATTAGAAAAACCTTTATCATCGACCCTACGAACAGTATGCAGTGCTTTTTAGCAACCTTTGCACTGTGAAAAAAATTGGTGGAAAGAAGAAAAAATGGCGGATGGATGTTCGCAAAGATCGTTTGAAAAAACTCTAAAAGCGTTTCAAAATTTCCAAAATCAATCTAAGTGCAAAGGATCTTAGAGACCGTTCAACGTTCGAAAATCCGCCCCAGGCTGGACTGATCTCGCGAAAAAACATCGAGACTGGCCCCGTCCCCCTTTGTCGTTCCTAATACCTTGAATAATAGAGTAGCGACACTTATTTTTGGGCGCCTCCTGTCCAGGGCCTCTTCGTTTACTCTAGCCCGCGGAAGTTTTCAAGGCTGACCCCCCAGTATATCTGTTTTAATGTATAAAAAGGGTAACTGTTATCTTCGGAAAAAGTTTGTCTATACGATTTATCAATAAAAAAAGTAAAACACATTAAATAAAGGGCATTTGAGACTCTGAAGAAATATCATGAACTTTCAATTCACTTAAAAAACGTCGCCCTGTAAAACTTTGGGGGAAAATTATAGATGAAAGATATATAGAAGCAGAATTTTATTTAAATTTCCTTTCATTTTCGGGGTTCTGATACCGGGAGTACCATGCAAATTTGCGAACTAAATAAATTCCCTGGGCCCCCGCCCCCTCTCTCTCTCTCTCTCTCTCTCCCCTCTCCCCTCCTCTCTCTCTCTTCTCTTTTCTCTCCCCTCCTCCTTCTTTCCTCTCTCTCTCTCCTCTCTCTCTCTCTTTCTCTCTCTCTCTCCTCTCTCTCTCTCTCTCTCCGTAAAAAAGAGTATATATATTTATATTTATATATAAATAAAAAATAAAAAACTATATTATATTAAATATTATAATTTTAAATATATAATTTAAAAAATAAAATAATAATATAAAAATTTTTATTTTTTTTTTTTTTTTTATTTTTTAAATTTATTTTTTTAAAAATTAAAAAATTTTTTAAAAAAAAGGGGAAAAGGAAAGGGGGGGGGGGGGAAAAAAAGAAAAGGAAAAGGAAAAAAGGGGGAAGAAAAAAAGGGGGGGGAAAGGGAAAGGGGGGGGGAAAAGGTGGGGAAAAGGGGGAGGGGGGGGAATATTTTTTGGGAAATTTGATGGTTTTGTGTTTGGGGAAAAAAAATTGAAGGGGAAAGTTAAAAAAAAATTGTTTTTAAGTAATTTAATTTAATTGCCCTTTTTAATGGGGGGTTTTAATACTAATTTGAAATTTTTTCGGGAAAAAGGGCTTTTTTTTTTTTTGGAGTGAAGTTGTTTTTTTTTTAAAAAAAAATTTTTTTAATTATAAATGATATAGGGGGTTCATTTTAAAATTTTAATAAAAAAAATTAATCCCAAAATCAAGTTTTATTTATTTTTAATATTAAAACCCAAATAAAAAAAACCCCCCCTTTTATTTTAATAACCTCCATTTAACCAAAATTTAAAATTTTTTTTATTTAGTTTAATTTTAACTTTAATTTAAATTTTTTAAAAATCTTTCAACTCCAGAATTTTTTTCCCCCCCCAATTTTTTTTTTAAAAGGGTTTAAAAAATGATATTTACCCCTATGGGTTTTTTAAATACAAATAAAATTATTTATGGGGTATATTTTGTTTATTTTTATGGTTTAAGGACTTTGTGGGGGGGAAGTGAAGGGTGAAATGAAGGGTTGCGCCGAAGTTATAGGTACTGGAAGGAGTGAAGTGCAAAAAAAAAGAAATGGCCCTTGTGTTGAAGTGTTAGGGGTTTATGAAGGAAGGAAAGAGAAGCAATTTTTAAAAATGAGTGCTGGAACGGCAAAAAACAAGGAACCTTGATGTGTGTGTTTAGGGGAGGAAAGGAAAAAGTGCTAGAAGCATGTAGTCTGTGGGGGGAAAAGGAAATACAAAAGGGTATCATGCAGTTTAGCCCAAATACAAAAAACAAACCTTTAATCGGTTTTTTTAATACCCTGAACGTTTCGTTTTATAAAAAGGGAGATTTTTTAAACCCGTACAAAATTGTCGGAATGAAAAAATGACAATGGGGTCGGGGGGGCGAACCCCCCCCATGAGGTTATTTTACGTAAAAATCCCCGGGTTTAGATTAGTTAACTAGCGGGGTCGGGGGGGGGAGCCCCCCAGTTTGTCAAAAAGATATTGGAAAAAAGGGAAAATTTGGGTTTGAAACTGATATTACTAAAGAGTAAGAGGTAAAGGAATGTGTGTTTAGTGGGCAAGGATGTCTGAAGAGTAGTACATTTGAAGGTAGAGTATTGGTCAATAGGGGGTATGGTTTTGAAACTGATATTCCCAAAAAGGTATTAGAGGAAAAAGGAATGTGTGATTGGGGCAAAATATGTCGAGAAGAGTAGGTCACTCTACCCCAACTCTAAGAGTTGGATTTGAGTAAAACGAAGTAATAAATAAAGGGTTTCAAATGGAGTGGGGTAGGAGTTTTATCTAGGCAAGTCAGGGACCACTAAAATTGTGGGTTTTAAAGCACAAAAAAATCACGAAGCAGGCTTTCATTTAACCTAACCCACTACTGTAAATGTAAAGTCGGTATTATTTCGGGCTGAGCGGGGAGAATCACCCCCGCCTTTCACAAACCTAACCTAGAATATATCAACTGGCCCAACCTAACCTAACTAACATTCAGGCTATTGGGTTTTTAATCCCTGAATTCAGAAACACGGTTAAAAGGAACACTCACCACGAAAAAAAATAGGATAGGAACGTCGGCGAAGTTTCCAGGAACATTTCCCAGGTATTGTCTGTTACTTGGATAGGTATCCCAAATAATACCCACCCTAAAAGGGTGGGCTTTTGTTGGTATGGGCTTTAAAAGTCCTAGGATTTTCCTCATCATCGTGTAGATTTCCTTTCTGAGTATTTAAGCCCATTCCTATGGTAAAATTTAAAAAAAATAATGGCGTAATGTACGTACTACGAAAACCCTACCGTTTTTTTCACCAAAAGGGATAAGTTGGGTTTTAAATCAGTTTAGGTTAGAGGTGGGGTTGGTTTTTACCCGTCTAATTTGGGTTTAAATATACAGGTTAGGTTAGGTTAGAGGGGGGGTTTGGTTTAGAAAGATAATATCAGGAAAAAATAAAATATCAAAAAATGGCGGCGAAGCGGTGAAAAGGTTTGCGGGGGTACCCCCCCTCCCTAAAAACAAAAAAAATTGAGAAAAAAAAACGAGTGCCATTTTCTTTCAATACCATTAAAACGATTCGGGAAAAACAAGTTTTGGCCTCGAAATGGGAAAAATCCCACTCCCAAAAATTTACAAATTGGGTGTAAGGGGCAGTTATAATCTTCAATCATATATAATTTTTCACGCGGCAAAAACGGTAAAATAAACCCTTTTCCCGCCCTTATTAGTGTTTTTTCTTCCGCCCCCTCATAAATCCTTCAAATCCTCAAAAAATTAATTAAAAAAGGGGAGAGTTCCCCTCTTTAACATCCCCTTACCCACCTAAAGTCCTAAATGACCCCCAAAAATAATACTATTTAACCCTAACCTATTATAATCTATCAAACCCTACCAATAAGCTCCTAGCGAGACCTAAGGGCAGGAAAAAAATTTAAAATTTTACCGGGTTTAGGTTTATTGAGGTTAATTTTGTAATTTGTTGTGGGGGGACGCCCCGGGGAGGCTTTTAGTGAGCATCGCTTCACTTCAGTTTTTCCCTTTGGGGGAGGCATGATTTTTTGTTTACATTCTAATGCATATGATGGCTAACAATTAAAGGGTTTGAAAATTTTTCCTCTGATTGGCCAAGGACAGCAGGAGTTCCTTTCCCCATGGTCGGAACGGGAAAAACGAGCTTGAAGATGCTTTGGGGAATTTTTTACATAATATTAATCTAGTTTTTCTTTACCTAACATCAAACCCATGTTATCTCCCGACACATATCCCAGATAAAACTAATAGGATATTTGGGTGGATGGGGGTTTGAAAACGGCTGTAGGTCTTGTATTAATACGGCAAGGTTTGTGATCCGTTTTGGTCGGGGGGATCGGGGGCCCCCCGTGAAACAAAGGGAGGGGGGGAGGCGGGGTTTTTCGTTACGGCGTCAGAAGGGTTTCCACCAATTTACGACCCCCGGCATTATCATTTTGTTTGATTTTTAAACACAGCCCCTTTGATTTAAACAAAGTACAAGAGCATATACAATTTTTAAAAGTAATCAGATAGGAAAAAGAAGTTACCTACGGGAACTGGAATGGTACTGTATTGTAAAAAAGAAAGCACGTAATTTAGTTTGTGTTTTTCCTCAGGGGAGGGTCGGGTGTATGATTCTCTGAGGGGCGACGACCCCGGCTACCCGGTCCTAAGCCACGATTTTATTCCCTATGGCCTAAAAATCTAATGACGAACCCAATGACCGCGCCCCAAACAGGTGTAATTATTTAATGCAATGCTATTATCCCGGGGAAATATTAATTTTCCCTATCCCTACAAATCTTTACTTAAATTACCTTAATTTTTCCCCTTTAAACTTTAAAATTTATATTATACTCCCTATACACCCCTACACGAGCGGAAAAACTTCACCCCAAAAGGGGGGGGGGGAAAAAAAAACCCACCACTTCCCCAATTATGAGAGGGGGTTTATGGAAAATTTTTTCCACGCTCATCGGAGCTAAGAACTTCGGACATTTTTTGAAAAACATTTTGTGGTTTTCGTACCCAATATCTAAGAGGCCCTAGAACACTCTAAGATGACTTAGAGGCGGGAAATTTAGAAGTTCGAACATCCAGCCCCGCTGGTGGCAAAAGAACGAACATCGCTTTCTGCGTTTGCTACCAAAAAAATGCGGAAAAAGTGTCCCGGGTTTCTGGCCTTTAAACTTCCCAGAGAACGTCATTCGTGTTTTCAGATACAAAAATCGTACTTTTGGGAGCGCGGCAGTGTTTTGTTTCAAAGTTGGATGGGGATATTTTCCAGGTGTTAATCAGTTTTTATGAATAAGAAAAACTACTACCCCTTTTTGGGACCCCAATCATAATCTTTTAGAACAAAGGAGAAATATATTCACCCCAAAATTTTGAGTAAAAGTTCCTTAAAGCGCGCCCTATAGAGAGATCATATACTTTAAATACTATTTTTTCTAAAATGTTTTGGTAGGGGCTGAGTATACAAAACCATTGGGGTTTTTTAAGGGGAATTCTGATTTTTAACATAAGAACACTGAAAATAAAGTCCAGACCCTTTTATCATTCCTTTTTTAATGCAACAAAACATGCCTTAAAAGAGATACACAATACGTCGTCACTTTTTTCATCCCGCAACCTTTTAAAAAACCACAATCAAAATCTGCAAAATTCCCGAGTTTCAAAACACTCCTCAAGGTTTTTTCAAACGATGGCACAGGCCGGTGACGTGCAAAAGGAAGCGCTCTCCCTGCGCAGATTAGAAGGGCGTAACACAGGAGATAATATATTCTTAAGATTTTTGGGGGTTTTGATAGGTTTTTTTTTGCGATATGCCAAAGCATGCACCTTTATGGGGGCAGCAAGACAGCTGTGTTTTCGAGAGAAATTTGCACAACTTTCGATTGATACGACAACGTTAAATGTATGGGAAAAGGTTTTTGCGGGGGACAAAGCAAATTGGAACGGGAAGTTTACATTTGCAAGGTTTTTAGTGATCATTCCAGCGGGGGTTGCTACAGCAACGGGGAAAATGTCTATGAGGATACAGCGAAATTGGATTTGAAGGATAAGTTTCCGGTCCGACCCTCTACCGGAGGGGACCTGCTCCCCTTTTCGACCAAAACAAGAATAAAAACTGACCCCCGCCCCCGGGCCCGTGACAATTGCCAGACTCCTGTTGGGCATGGTTCTCTCCAATTCACCCGCCTCATGCTCACAACAGACCACCCACTCCCAAAGTCCTCGATCTGCTGTCGGCAGCGGGAAATAAATTTAAAGGGCAATCAAGCCTGCAAGAGTATTTCAGTTCACACTCTTTTGCTTATGCTTTCCTTGGTTGGAAAATTCTAGAGTCCTTTTCGCCCTTAAGGGGTTTTTTTTTAGGGGAAAATTCTATGTTTTTCCCTATCTCCCCCTTCCCCCAAACAAGTTTGGGGACCTGTGGGAAGGGTTTTCGGGTGGAGACAAATTAGATCGGCAAACGAAATTTTAAAATTTTTGGGGGGGGATAAAGCCCCAGGTCTAGGGTAATTTTTCCCTTTGATCTAGAGAAATTTTCGCCCCGTGGTGCAGGGAGCGTGCCTGGCTACAATCTGCGGGCCCCGGCGATCCCGGGCCAGGGGAAGCCGCGGCCCCGGTGACCATTACCCAGTGTTCTTCTTCCTTTAATCAATCAATCAGGGGGGGTACGCCGGGGGGGGCCCTCGCCTCGCCCACCCTACACGCCCCCCCGGGGGTCACCCCGCGCAAATTTCCCCGCCCGGCCCTTTCCCCTACCCCGCAGTCTCGACAAGAAAACATCAACTTTCCCCAGCCCCGAGCCTTGTGGGGTCCCCCTTTGGGCCCCCTTCACGCCGGATTTTCTCTTAAGATAAACCCGATGGGAAGGATCGGTTTAGGGGGAGCGGCCACATGCCCAATAGCCCAAGTTTGGGGCGACGGACTTGCGGGAAAGGCCTCGATTCAGTCTACGGTGCAATCGCTGATTTGACACGAACATCCCCGCGATACCCCTGATTCGCAAGACCTTTTACCAAAAGGGATGATTCGTCTCCTCAAAATCACTATTTATGTCCATGTCTACAACCATAGAGAAGACAGGGATCACAAGCGACTGAAGATCCATCTTTTCCTCCTGCCAGGGACCGACAACGCCAAATACTCCCGCTGAGCGGTCCATAAAAACCGTGGGTATGCCAATCCGCCCTAAACTTCTTTACGTGACCCCCCGTCATATGGGCTGCGCTACCCAAATATGAAAAATTTTCCAAAATCTCAATGCCTGCCACACGCATGAACAGACTGTACGCTTCATCTAGTAAGTCTCCAAAAAACCGGACCTTGGGTCTTTAGCCCGGGGGACCTCAAGTCCCCAAAGGGTTTGCCTCCCCGTGCAGCGCCCGAAAGCCACACCCGGACCTCCAGCGACTCAGCAAAAATTTCGCATATGGCAAAAACAAGATCAGTGATCTTGGTGTTGCCGGGATGCTCCACAATCATTTGATCTACAACCGCCCAAAACCCAGTCCATACAAGCGTTGAAAAGTGATTGGGCAAGGGCGCCCCTTGCCCACTCCGATTACAGAAAAAAACGGAACACCGCCCCACACTTCCCCGCACTCTCAGTCCCCGAAAACAGCCTTTTCAAACCAATAGTTTCAGGAATCCCTTTGAAAGTCGCAGAAATCCCCGAGGACTCACGATGCCTGAGCAAAAAGCCTTCTGAGATCAAAGGCTCAAGCATCCCCTGTGAAAAAACACGTCGGGTTCCCCCAGGACAGAAGCGTAGGGTACGGGCTGTTGTTGAAATTCCAGGCGTGAAAACCCGACTGTGAGGCTCTGAGCTTCACAGATGACTGCGAATCGTGTCAGAATGAGGGCAAGACCTGCCGGTACGCTGAGCAGTGAATACCGGGTAATTGTTGCAGTCCTGACGGCCCTTTCCCTTTTCCCGATAGGGGGACCCCCCCTTTTCCCGTCAGGAGGAATGGGACCTGATTTCCACACGGCAGTCAGGACAGCTGCAACCCGGATCATGGCCTCACCCCCGCTTTGAGGATCCCACTGATATTACAAACACCAGTGCCTTTCACCCTTCAACTTTGCTAAGTCCGACTTCGTCAAGAGAGGGTGCGGTTTTGTCAAGGGAGGGTCGGCATCCATGCCTGAAACCGGGGGTGAAGCTGCCAGTTGGAGGGTCCACCGGAACAATCCCCTTTTGGAGTGATAAAAGGTACCTGGGGTAACCTGGGGAAAGGCTGTTAACCCGGGAGTACACTCCCTGTGTCCCGGGGTAACGGGTCCTCACCCACCACAGGCTCTAAGGGCTAATGCCACGGAGATGAGCACCGCATGCCACGCGCAGCTTAGCGTATGCTCCCATCTTTTTACTTTTAGAGAAATTTGCCAAACCAAAATTAACCTAACCTAACCTAGCATGGAGCTTGACCCACCGATAACCTAACCTAACCTAACCTAACCAAATGTAACCTACCCTAACCTAAACAAATATAGCCTAAACTCCTAGCGGGGGTTGGGGGTGTTCTCGACACTTCGGTCATCATTCTGTGAGGATCGGCAGCTTCACACATTCTTGACTCAGAAGAAATCCAATGAATTTTCCCTAGTTCTAGGGAATTTTTTCAACACCCCAAACTCAAAAACTATGTGTTTGCGACGCATATTTTGTACCCCAGCCAAATATCCCGCATTCCCCCAGGTCCCCAAGCTTGTTTTGTGGGAGAGGGGGAGTATGGGCAAACACTAGAATAATACCTTTTTTAGTTCTACTGTAGTTCAATGCATTACAAGGCACGTTGTTATAAACATCCTCAACTTGTCGATCTGATTATTTGCGTGACCTGGAACTGTTGCCGATATTAATTCTGGTAAAATTATAGAGTCCTTTCCCGTCCTTATTATTATTATTTTATTTTTCATCCGACAGGCCTTCACATATCCCTTCAGATACTTCTACAATGTAATTATAAAGTGGGGGAGGGATGCCCCCTTCAACCCCACCCTCTGGACTCCCGAAAATAGTATTACTAACCTTACCTAACCTTACCAATAAGCTCGGATCTAATTCCAATTGCAGGAAAAAACTAAAATTTTACCTGGATTGGTTAGGATAGAGGTTAGTTAGTCATTAGTTTTTTGGAATGTCTCGCTAGGAGCTTATTAGTGAGGTTAGGTTAGGTTATAGTGAGGTTAGATTAGTCATTAACCATATTATATTTTTGAGGGGTTCCAGGGGGGTCGTTTATAGGGGGGAGGGGCCTCTCTCCCCCATTTTATAATTTTTAGAGGTATCTGAAGAGATCTGTGGAGGTGTGGAGGAAAAAAAAGTATTATTTACACTAGGACCAGATTCCATACAGAATTGGGAGTGTGGTTGGTTCAGTTTTCCTTATTAGATTTTCAGAAACATTCTCTCAATGAGCTTCCGTCACAAATAATTACTTTTGGAGATATGAAATCTTTATTGGGAGGAGAGAGACAAGTGTTTACGGGCGGCATATTTCCCAACTCTATGTGAGTATGTGGTTTTCGAGTAATGACGTTTGACTGTAGCTCCAAAACTAACCATAGGATTTCTCGAAAGTACCTTCATTGTGATTCCACACACAAATTTACCAATTTACCTTAATTACCAATCCATGTTTTGAAGAAGTGCCAGGTCCTCTGCTGAACCTCAGGCTCCGCTAACACCTGTTCATCCACCTCGTACTCGGGCTCAAACATATAGGGTTGGGATCCCCTGACAATCTGAGGTTCGTTTTCCTCATATACGCGACCAGCGTCATTTCTTTCGATCTCAGATTGAGCATCGTACTCTAGATTTGTCACAGTGACAGATTCACTGTCTGACACCGAAGTACAATCGCTCATCATAACATTTGCCGCTAAACACTTTCTAAACTTTTAAACACTTTTTAAACAATTTTTTTCTGGTGTGTTTTTATGTGTTTGAATGAATCTGCTAACCGTTTCTGTCGCAATTTTGTTATTTATTTATTTATTTATGTATTTATTTTTTGCAAAATTGACAAAAAAAAAATGTAACCTAAACCTAACCAACCTTTACCTATACCTAACCTACCCATACTAACCTAACCTTTACCTAACTAAAACAACAAAAAAAAAAGCTAACCTTTACTATAAAAAAAAAAACAAATNAGCTCTCCCACAGTCCCTGCAGTCTGTAAGCGACTGAATCTCCATAATTTTCTACGTCCGCCGCTAAGCACTATGCCTCAGTTTGTCATGAGGAGCAATATATATAGACGCAGAGTGTCGTCTTCGTCAGCCTATATACTGAGCAGTCTCCTCGTTTAAGCGACGTCTAATTTTACGCCTCTAAAAGCATTGAATAGGGGAAACGAGAGGAAAAAGAAAACTGATAAACAGAGTAGAAGGAAACGAAGGAAAGATTGGTGATGAGTGATATCCGTGAAAGGGGAAGATAGATACATGGCGAGATAAGACGATAAGGAAAAAGGAGTCAACAAAATATCCACGTCTCCAGCTATGACTACTACTACAACTACCACTACAACTACTACTACTATTACTACCACTACTTAAAATAATTACGTAATTAAATATGATAATGATAGTAATAGTGATAAGAAAAAAAAAAAAAATAGTAATAAATAAAATAATAATAATAATAGCGAAAATAATAATAATATTTATAATCATAATGATAAATGTATAAATACAATAGTTGTTATTATAATGATAATAAGAATGATAAGAGTATGAATGAAATGATCAGTTACTAAATCATCATAGTGTATTATATACAGCAACAATTACTAGGCTACTACTATTACTACAACTATCACCACCACTACTACTACATAATCTACTACTACTTCTACTACTAGTAATAATAATGACAAGTGTTATTGGGTCCCTCGGACCCATATATTGATGTCTGTATTAGTAGTATAATATTAGACAACAATGTGAGTGCAAACTCCAATCGTGTTGTTGCTGTCGTTGATCACTGATCAAAGTGCCTCGGGGTAGATCACCTACCACCACCGTAGCCTGCCTCACCCCAGCCCCACGCCTGCCTCACCCCAGCACCACGCCTGTCTCACCCCAGCCCAAACCTGCGTCACCCCAGCCCCACGCCTGCCCCCAGCCCCACGCCTGCCCCCAGCCCCACGCCTGCCCCCAGCCCCACGCCTGCCCCCAGCCCCCCGCTTGCCAAGGCTGCCTGTGCGCAGGCCTTACCTGCTCCCGGAACCTCAGCCGCCCCCCTCTCCCACTACAAGCAGAGGATACGCGCTGCCGCACACTTGCCGACCCTCCACCGCAGGAGTAACGAGCGGCCTCTGAGCGTAACCATTCGGCACTACGACCACTTCGGCTCTCGTCCCTACAAGTACCGTCGCCGTGGTTTATTGGTGAGGAGGCACAACGTGGTGGCTGCCCGGCTCCGGTTAGATTACAGACCAGTGTGGCAGGTGGGTGAGGCCGGGGACGTGCCGCAATACTCCTCCTGTAAGCTGTGTGGCGCACCCAATGCCAACACTCTACAGCATTACTGCCTTGACTGTCCACAAGTGGCTGCCTTCCTATGTAACAGAGCTTCTGTTGTAGACGTTTGTAATTACTTGCTTACGGAGGACAATTTAGACATTATCCTTTTGCAACACCCACACTTTGGTGGGTGTTAATACTGTTATGTAGCATTGCCACTTTAATTTTGTATTTACACACCATATATCTATATATATTTTTTTCTAATTTATTTCTTTATTTATTTTTTTGTTTTTTCCCGCCTCTTACTGCAGTGAAGTTTTAGGTTTTCCCTCTATATTGCACTTGTTAATAGTATGTTTGTCTTGTGTATATTGTATATAGTATGTTGGGTGTAATGCAATGTATATGTGTATATATGTGTAATTGTGCATGTATATATATATATATATATATATATATATATATATATATATATATATATATATATATATATGTATATATGTATATGTATATATATATGTGTATGTGTATGTGTGTGTATGTATATATGGGTATATATATGTATCATGCACATGCCGTGCGACACGATTGGCCAATGTTTAATTCCTTTGTTTCATATTTGTGTTTAATTGCTACTTAATTTATGTACTACTTGACTGACGCCATAGTGCGCAATAAATTAATAAAACAAAAAAACAACACCTTACTGTGAGGTATCCAGAGTACCTAGACAGTAATTTGTACTTGCATAACGTAGTAGAAAGATGAAGCTAAACGACGATTTTTTATGCTTCCGTATAGTTTCAGTAGTTATTTTACAAATTGTCGCTGAAAAAATACGATTTAGAGCAAACTAGCCCGGTCGGTGTGCACGGGGATGTAAAAAGTTGCCCGCCGCGTAAGGGTTAAACATGCATATGAGCTGACACTCCATTGAAATTTAATTAATTACATCACTTGTTGTTCATAACATTGCTAGTAATTAACTAATATCACATTTTATTGATTAATTCTCCATGTAAAAAGAAATAAGACAAATTTCATGAGACAGTTCTAATTGATTTAATATAATCTCATCAAAACTAATATTGCTATTACTTCATTTGTAGTAATTTTTGATATATTAAGATATCAATATAATATATAATATATATATATAATATATATATATATATATATATATATATATATATATATATATATATATATTATATATATATTATATATATAATTATATTAATATATTATATATATATTATATATATATATTATATATATATATATTCTCTGTGAAAATGTACTGTGATGGCCAACACATTCAATAACAACGTAAGGCTTTAGATGCACCTGAGAAAAAGTACTCACATTATATAATTGCGGTAATAAAAATTGTTATTATATTTGCATTAATTATTTGTTTAATTTTATCAGTTCGTTATTATGTAGCGGTTCGCAACACTTCAGGCTTCCATCTGCTTCTTTAAACCCTTCCTTACCTCAGCCCCCACTAACAAGCATGTCTCCTCCGGCCGGAGCAGGTAGTAGTAGTTATGTCCCCTCCACTCCTCAACCACGGGCAGCTGCAGCGATTAAGTTATTACCTACCAGCACGTCTGTCAGGCCCTTTTCGGGAGTTGATGTAGACTACACAGCCCGAGAGTATATTGCCATGTGCGAGAATGTAATGGCTAATTCATTTATTACTGATGTGAGTGACAAAATTACATTTGTTCGTTCACGTCTACAGCCAGGCTCACGAGCTGCCCGCCTCATGCAAGCGAGTGCTTTTACGGAACCCCAAGCGAACAAAGATTACCAAATCTTTCCTTCTAATTTTCTAGAATCCTTTGGGAGTAACGCAAAGCATAGTTTAGTGAAAGGAGTGAATTTAGCTGTTGAGACTTTGCTAAGCGGCGCTGCTACCACTGATTTGTTAGATGCACAGGTGGAAGCAAACCGAATTTCTGTAGATTTCATCCAGTATTTGCAGGATAATGGCTGGACACAGGGAGATAACATTTCACTTAGTAACAATCACAAATTCCTTGAATTCTTTGCATACATACTATTGATAACAGGTACCTTCCGGAAAAAAACTCTGTCCCTTAATTAATTATAGTCCCCAAGAAGTACTGCATGATTTTGTATTGAAATAAAAACCAAGATAGAAGAGAAAGATGGTGACATACGAACAACTGTGTCATCTGTAGCCACTACTCAGTCTGATGTAGCCGGTAGGGATATAGATGTATCCTATACAACAGGTACGGCCATCCCTAGTTCTCAACAAAGACCTATCTTTACATGCCATTATTGTCAAGGAGATGGACACACTGCAAATCGGTGTTTTATTAAAGCTAAAGAACGCCAACGCCAAAGAAAACTTGAAGCCGCCTCAGGGTAATTACCTGCTTCAAGAAACTCAGACGGAAACAGAACCTCTACTGATCTACACATGATTGCGCACGAGTACCGACGACTGCTAACCGTAATCCCGCAAGACAGGGAAATACTGGTTCTGGAAGCAGTGCTGTTCCCGCGGTGCGTCACAAAATCCTTCCTTCTGTGTTATCTGAGTGTTACGGACACTACGGATAACACTGGGGAACAATTTGAAAAAAAAGAATTGTTGAGTTAGATTTTTGAGCTCATTTAGACTAAAATTGGCATGCTGATTCCAAATCTGTAGTCAGTTTTTTTCTAGCACGTCAAGTTTTTTCTCCACAGCTTACCCTCCAGATAAGCAAAATTCCACTTGTGAGCTGTAGTAAAACTTGCCCGCTGATTACGATTACGACGCCGACATAGCTCATCGAGAGCTATGTGGCAACTTGTTTGTGCAGTTACAATTGAGACAGTGCGGTGAGAGGTGTGTGCAGCTCCCAATAGGTCAGTACTATCAATATCTGCAAACAGAAAGCTAGGATAGTAGGAATTAGGAGGATTTGTTATGGCTTTTCTCGTAACCTTGTAACAACATACCATTGTAATTCTATTTCTTTTTATGCTGTTTTTTTTTTGGTTTCAAAGCTTGTAACTATTCCAGCTTAGTGTTTTATTTACATAGGTATATATTTCTTTTGTTTCAGATCATGTCTCCCTCCTGCTACTCTCGTCGTAAATGCCTAAAAAAACCCTGACTCCTTTGCTATATATGTGGTAGTTTCACCTTTCCAAGTCAGAGGGCAAGCATCAGCGTATTGTCAAACAAGCATATTTCGCATATTTTAAAGTGAAACTCGGTGATCAAGACAAGTTATGGGCCCCTCACAAAGTGTGCAAGCAGTGTGTCGAGAGATTACGGAGTGGACCAAAGGAACACGTGAAAAGTTGGCATTTGGTATCCCCATGGTTTGGCGAGAGCAAAAAGATCTTTCCACAGACTGTACTTTGTTTAGTGAAAACATCAGGATTTTAACAAGAAACATAAAAGTAAAATAGAATATCTAATCTACCGTCAGCTATAAGACCAATGCCTCATTCAGCTGAAATTCCAGTGCCAGTTTTCGAACAACTACCTCCTCTAGAAGATCTGAGTGATGTTGAAGAACGCATTGACAGACAATGATGCAGATTTTGACTTTCACGAGGATTCAGTTCGTAGGGGATTTGATCAGCACGGAGTTGAAGATTTAGCACTTTGATTTGGGCCTATCCAAAAAAGCTTCAGAATACTAGCATCAAGACCTGAACGAGAAAACATACTTGAACAAGGATGTGAAGGTATCATACTTCGAACCAAGAAAGTACATTTCTGCAGTACTTTCGAAGTGCCAGCGGTTTTGTGTTTGCCATAACATTCCTGGTTACTGAAGGAATTAGGGCTTTCAATCTACAATCCAAATGAATGGCGATTGTTTATTGATAGCTCAAAGCGGAGCTTGAAGTGTGTCCTTCTACACATGGCAATTTGTTTGGGCGCAGTCCCTATTGGGCATTCGGTCTGTCTTCGTGAAGAATAGAGATGTAAAGAGAGTCATTGAGTTATTGCAATATGACAAACACAATTGGATCATCTGTGTTGACCTTAAAATGGGTCCTTCCTTCTTGGTCAACAACGTGGATACACAAAGTATCCCTGCTTTCTCTGTATGTGGGATAGCAGAGCTCGAGAGAAGCATTGGGTTCAGACGAATGGCCTCCGAGAAACGATCTTAAACCGGAGATCCTAACATTTTTACATGAGCCACTTGTTGACAGGAACGTTTGAAGTACAGCATCTTGGCATTTCCTGGACTGTCAATTGAAAAAATCAAGGCCGGTGTGTTTTATGGTCCACAAATTCGACAGCTCATCAAAGATGAACATTTTAACGGTACTATGTCAGACCTTTAAAAGAATGCTTGGCTATCATTCAAAGACGTCGTCAAGAACTTTCTTGGAAATACACGTGCAAGTAAAATTACAGAAATTTTTCAGAAAACTATTGGAGAGCTACAAAGCGCTTGGTTGGGAACATGAGTATTAAAGTACATTTTTTGCATAGCCATCTTGCCAATTTTCCGGAAAAACTTTGGGGCTTTCTAGCGACGAGCAAGGTGAACGATTTCACCAAAAATTTGAAGGTATGGAAGAACGTTACCAGGGTAGATGGGATGTGCATATGATGGCTGACTATTGTTGGAGCATCAAACGCGATAGCCTCAAGTTGAACACTCCAGACAAAGTACAAACGTAAATTTTACCTTAAAACCCGCACACAATTATAGCCTTATCCTTTTTTAAAACATGATAATGTTAAATAACATTCTATTCATGCCTATTCCCTTTTATTTTTCATTTTATGTTAACATTTGCAACTTTTTATTTAAAAAAAGCACCGTTACTGTTATGTACAGTATTTTTCATATTTTTTAAGAAAACGAAAATCCTACAGTTCAAAAACTTGACGTGATAGAGAAAAACTGAGATCAGTTTTGGATTCAGCACCCAAAAATTACTTAATAACAAGTGTCAGACCTAACTCAACAAAAATTTGTTCCCCAGTGTAATTGCTATTCGGTTTCAACTTTAAAGACTCGAATGCGTCAGTATCGCGGTAACACTCAGTCGGGGGAAGCCGCGCGCCCAGCACAAACAAACCAGACCAGGCTAGTAAATACAACTGGTATAATTGATAATACTGCAACTCGGTTGAATGACAGTAAAATGCTCTCATCTTTAATTGCTGCTTACAGTCAAGCCAATATTTTGGCTCTACCAACCAGATTAGGATCCGTGAGAGCATCGTTCGCGGTAGACACAGGCGCTTTTGTTAACGTGCTATCAGAGAAGGCTTACCTTGCACTATGACGCGCGTCACGTGGTAGCCGCTGGCCTGTTAAACCAAACTATCTCAATCTAATGGGAGTTACTAGCGATCCTCTTAATATATTAGGAGTTGTTCGTCTGCCCGTTAGGTTGGGAAAATATACGCCTACTATTCGTTTGAACTTTTACGTGGCTTCTAATTTTACGTTGCCTTCGGACGGATTATTGGGGTTAGCGTCTTTGAGAGCGAATCGGATGATAATACATCCAGATACCAGTACCATAAGGTTCTTAGGGAAGAGTTTCAGAGCGATGGATCAACCCATATGCTTGACTTCCCAAAATAAGGTAGTTCCTTGTAATGCACCGTCCGTACCTAGTGTTTAGGTTTCTACTGATGGATTGGGTATGGAACACCGCCTAAGTCTGAAACGAATTCGCGCGTAGACTCTGCTAATACCCAACCTACAAATTCGTATAATCAGACAACGGTAACTGACCCTAGTGAAATGTGGAAAATCGTGAAGGCCACGGTAATTGATAATCATGTAATTCCCCACCGTACGGCAATGCACATTTCCGTGTCAGTCCCAAATACCACCGTGGGTTGTGTCTGTATAGAAGGCCCAGGCCAAGTGAACAGACTAACAGTGGAAGCAACCCTAAGTTAAATTCGTGAAGGAAATAAAGCCGGCACTCTTGTTGTTAATGCGACTGGCGGTCCTGTCAAAATTTTTCGATAAAAAGGTGTAAATTTTTTAACAG
>JACEEZ010024755.1:23049-45549 GCA_016584305.1 Chionoecetes opilio
CGCATTTTTATTTGCGTGACCTGGAACTATTGCCGATATTAATTCAGGTAAAATTCTAGAGTCCTTTCCCGTCCTTATTATTATTATTTTATTTTTCATCCGACAGGCCTTCACATATCCCTTCAGATACTTCTACAACGTAATTATAAAGTGGGGGAGGGATGCCCCCTTCAACCCCTCCCCCCCTCTGGAGTCCCTAAAATAATATTACTAACCTTACCTAACCTTACCAAAAAGCTCCGATCTAATTCAAATTGCAGAAAAAAACTAAAATTTTACCTGGATTGGTTAGGATAGAGGTTAGTTTAGTCATTATTTATTCCCACACACAAATTTACCAATTTACCTTACTTACCAATCCATGTTTTGGAGAAGTGCCAGGTCCTACTGCTGAACCTCAGGCTCCGGTAACACCTGTTCATCCACCTCGTACTCGGGCTCAAACATATAGGGTTGGGATCCCATGACAATCTGAGGTTCGTTTTCCTCATATATGCGACCAGCGTCATTTCTTTCGGTCTCAGATTGAGCATCGTACTCTAGATCTGTCACAGCGACAGATTCACTGTCTGACACCGAAGTACAATCGCTCATCATAACATTTGCCGACAGGTGTCAGACAGATGTTTACATTGGAGCCTCTGCGGGCGTCACTCTTCTGACGTCATCAAGAACAGTAGTAGCCCTGTTGGAGGGAAGATTATTTTTTTCGCGTGCTTTTTACAAAAATCGTGTCTTTACGGAAATAAGGCCTGGAAATAAATTATTTTTGGTGGATTAGGTGTTTTGAAGTACATTCAATGTAATTAGGCGAACAAAAAATGGGTCTGGACGATTACTTTAAGGTACTGGGAACACAATATATTATTTGCAGGTTACACACACTAGGAATATTTAATGTAATACCCAAACAAGAATGCAAACTTTCCTGAAACTACTGCATTTTCCACAACTTTGCTTCCAAGCAGGATATAAAAAACAAATGATAGTCATACATAATTAAATTTGATTGGTTCTCATCTTTATATTGTGAACACAGCAAATAAGTGCACACTTGGTATTACATTGTTTCAGTACATCAGTAGTTTTGGAATCCGTCATCCAGTGTTGTGTCTTCAACATTCATGTTCATGGCATTGACTCGAAGTCATCATCGTTTACATCTGACATCGGTGCTGTGTTGGTGCAGGATTGACCGCTACATTTCCTGCACATCGAGCTACAATATAATCCAAGTTTTTTGCAGCTGCAAGTCATGGTGTTGCACCTATCCTGTTTGCATCCACATGACACCATATTAAGTAAGGTGTCGGGTGCAACAGGGATATCTGTTTCTATGGGCACGAGAATTCCATCTTGTGACCGCCATCTCCATTCTGTTGGAAGTAGACTATTGCCCATCCATTATTGAACAGTATGATACGTGCAGTATGAATGTTGCTTTGCAGCAGCGCTCGTTGGAGGTAAGCTCGCTAGTTGAAATTATGAACTCAAGGAACTTCGACCTATGGCCCGTTTGTACGCGATGTGTCGAAATTCATCTAGGGACTCAACGTTGCTCGCACCATACAGCTTCAGGATGAAGGTTTCAACAACCCTTTTCACGTTATCATGGGTGCCTCCTTGGTTGGTAAAGGTATCCAACATGTCGTATTTGCGCTTCGTGTGGACCATGTTAAAAGCCTTACGCTTGCCCTGTCGATAGATTGCAGACACCGTATCACAGCCAGTCACAGCATGAAGGAAGAGGAGGTGGTGTCTGGTATCTTCTACAGCATTCTGGATTTCCTGAATGCTGAAGGCCGTTACAGGATTGCAGGAACATAGCATGAATATATCTGTAGTAGTGCTTGCTCGGGCCACTAGCATGACGAGTAGATCCGTGTCTGTGCCAACAACAGCAACTGGCCGGTTCTTAGACTCACCTACAGTTAGTGCTGTTGAAAACAATCAGTGTGTCTGCGTCTGCATCTGCTTGTTTGACATATATGCCAGCCAATCGCATTTTTTCTCGAAGACTTTGTATCAGTATCTTTTTGTTGTTACTGTTTCCTAAGAATGATCTTTGAGTTGTAGTGGTTGGCAAGTCATCTTCGAACATGATATCACTAGCTGTGCACTTCTGAGCTCTCCGTCCCTGTTCAGCTACCTTTGTTGAAGTCAGGTTTTCATACCCATCAAACACCACAGTCGACTCAGCTCCATAATGTTTGAAGATGTAAGTAGTGTAGGCCTGGCATACATCAGCACAGGTGGACTGCTGAGGCCAAACAACTGAGTGAAGAAGGTGACCACCATCCAAGACGTACAGACAATTATCTGGCAGGTTGGATTACTGGGTGAATGACTTTAACACAAGACCCAAATAACTCTTCACTGGTTTCCGCATGACACCATCTTTGAAGAGCGAAGGTGGTTGAGGCGCAAGTTCACAAGTCAAGAAAGATCTCATATCTCTGCTGTTGTTTAGGACGCATGTGATTCTGTTGAACAGTATAGTTGGATTCACTTCTGCCTGCTGTCCCCTAACTTTTACCAACTTCTCCTTTGCTCCGATTGTTTTCACTTTGTCATTACGGCGTAGTTTTTATGTCTGTGAACTTCTTTCCTGAAATTTCTGATGCTAGTCTCTGGCCGATTTCTACCGCATTATAACAATTTACGGATGCGTCTGCAACAATTCCAGTAAATAGAGACACCAGCCGATCAGGTTGATAGCCAGCCAACGGTGGGTGTGTTTGCAGCCATCCGATAAAAACATGGTGGTCCACGTTATCCCTTGACTGGACACTTTGCCGCATATCTTTGTGTTGCTCTGATGAGTGTGAACTCCTGTAAACTGCTCCAGTCTATCGCAGATGGAAACGCAGCGAGGTATGGCATGCATCCATGTAGCCAGTGTGCTCTCTGTAATTCCGCGATCATGGGTCATACCTCCCGACACTCTGAAGTTTTTCATCAAAAACTGCTCTATTGTTTGATCCGATAAATTTCCACTCCAGAATGAATCCTGACGGCGAATGATGAAGTATCCCTTCTCCGTAAACAGACTGTACTCTTCTGTCGGCATTGTTTCCTCCAGGCTTTCTATTTGTTGCCAATACAACCTGGCAGACTTGGCGTAGTGAAGATGTCCTGCAGCATGAAAATGTGGAACCATCTCCCTCACACAACTGAAATGAAGCTCCCAGTCCCCTGTCCTCTCAGCACAAATGAATCGTTGTAGAAGAGCTACTTGCCTGATATACTGCACCCACAGCTTGCCGGTTCTGCTTTGACTTGCAGAAAGTGTATCACGCCCATGTATCTAAGAAAGAGTATCACGCCCATGAAGACGCCGTGCCACGCCTACAACATTCCAAACAGATGGCACCACCTCACAGAGATGACCACACCTTTGTTTACCCAGACAGCAGGCACCCTCAACCGCGCCCTGCCTCTGGAAGGAGAGTACACGTCAGAGCAAGATATACATTCAAACTGTGTGGACGTGTGCTGTGTGAGACTGAACATTTTGTTGTGGTGAATACCCCTTTGGTGCATTGATAAGACTACCAGAACATTTATTACATCGTGCTGATACCAGGTCAATACATGTATTAGTAATAAGAATAATAATGATAAAAAACACCTTTAGTATTTCCATCGCCCCGCTCGGCTAAGACTCTTCTACTCTTACCAAACAGTAAGTGTATGTTAGTGATATATATGAAGCTAACAACGGACAGAGGACATTGTGGTTGGGGATTGTGGACGGACAGAAGACGTTTGAAATGGAGGTTGTGGACGGACAGAGGACATCAGAAGTGGGGGTTGATGATGGACAGAGGACGTCTGGGGTCGGGTATAGAGACGGAAAGAGGACGTTTGGGGTGGAGGACGGACAGAGGATCTTAGAGGTGGGGGTTGTTGACGGACAGAGGACGTCTGGGGTTGGGTATAGAGACGGACAGAGGACACTGTCGTTGGGGGTGGTGGACAAACAGATGACGTCTTGGGTGGGGTATAGAGACAGACAGAGGACACTGTGGTTGGGGGTGGTGGACGGACAGAGGGCGTCTGGGATGGGGTATAGAGACAGACAGAGGACACTTGGTTGGGAGTGGTGGACGGACAGAGGATATTGTGGTTGGGGGTAGTGGATGGGCAGAGGATTTTATAGGTGGGACATAGATACGGACAGAGGACACTGTGTTTGGGGGTGGTGGACGGACAGAGGACATCTGGGGTGGGGTATAGAGATGGACAGAGAACTTTGTGGTTGGGGGTGGCGAACGGCCAGAGGACATTGTGGTTGAGGGTGGCGGACGAACAGAGGACGTCTGGAGTAGGGTATAGAGACAGACAGATTACTTTGCGATTAGGGGTGGTGGATGGACAGAGGACATCAAAGGTGGGGATTGTTGACGGACAGAGGACGTCTTGGGTGGGATACAGAGACGGACAGAGGACTTTGTGAGTGGGGGTGGCGGACGAGGAGAGGACACTGTGGCTGGGGTGGAGGACGGACAGAGACGTCTGGATGTGGTATAGAGACAGACAGAGGACACTGTGTTGGGGGTGTGGATGGACAGAGGACATCAGAGGTGGGGGTGGTGGTCGGACAGAAGACATCAGAGGTGGGGTTTGTTGACGGACAGAGGACGTCTGGGGTGGGGTATAGAGACGGACAGAGGTCACTGTGGTTGGGGGTGGTGGACAAGCAAAAGACTTTTTAGGTGGGACATATATACGAACAGAGGACACTGTTCTTGAAGGTGATGGACGGACATATGAACATAAGAACATAAAAAAATAAGGAAGCTACAAGAGGCCGCGAGGCCTACACGTTGTAGTTCCTGTCACCTAACACTACCTACATCCACCTTTCATCCCCATCCATGAACCTATCCAGCCCCTCTTTAAAGCTCACTAATGCCTCCGCACTAACTACCTGTCTACTGAGTCCATTCCATTCCTTCACCACCCAATTTGTGATTCAGTTTTTCCCTATTTCCTTTCTAAATCTACGCCCTTCCAGCTTGAATCCATTACTTATTGTTCTACCCTGGTTAAAAAGCCGTTAGAACCTTTCCTACCTCTCCTCTATTAAATCCCTTTATCCACTTAAAAACTTATATCAGATCGCCCCTTACTCTGCGTCTCTCGAGTGAATGTACCTTTAATAACTTCAATCTCTACTCATAACTAAAGCTACGCATCCCTTGTATCATTTTGGTCATCCTTCTCTGCACTGTTTCTAACAAGGCTATATCCCTCCTGTAATATGGAGACCAAATGTGATCCGCATAGTCTAGGTGAGGCCTGACTAGAGCCAGATAAAGCTTTAGAATAACATCCGTACTTCTACTTTTAACACTTCAGGTAATTAATCCTAACACTCTATTAGATCTATTTCTAGCCTCAATAAATGTTTTCATAGGTCGGAGGTCTGGGCTCACCCTAACTTCAAGATCTTTTTCACCTTCTGATCTTTTCAGCGATACATTGCGCATGGTGTATCTTTTACCAGGGTTTTTTCTACCAACATTCATAACGCTGCACTTATCAATATTAAATCCAGCTGCCATCTGACTGCCCACTCATTAAATTTATCTAAGTCTCCCTGTAATATGTTTCCATCAGACTGTGATCCTACCTACCTTAGTGTCCTACCTTAGAATCCTACCTACCTTAGTGTCATCAGCAAACTTGCTGATGACCCTAAGGTAGTGGTAATCCTACTATCCAAGTCGTTGATGTAAATCTAAAATAGTAATGGACCCAAAACAGACCCTTGTGGAACTCCACTTGTCACCAGTCCCCATTCAGATTTAGAACCATTAATTGTAACCCTTTGTTGATTATTACTTAGCCAAGCTCTGATCCAACGAAGAACCTTCCCATCTATTCCATGAGCCTTAACCTTATTTAAGAGTCTCTTGTGTGGTAGTTTGTCAAATGCCTTACTAAAGTCCAGATATATTATATCAAAAATCCTTATCATTATCTGCCGTCGCATAAATTTCCTATAAAAACTCAATAAATTGGTGAGACATGACCTACCCTTGGTGAATCCATGTTGTGAAACATTGAACAAAATATATTTATCTAAGTGCTCTCTAATGTTTTTTGCAATAATAGATTCCAATAATTTACCTACCACTGACGTTAGACTTACGGGTCCCATAATATGACTTTAGTCCTCTGTCTCCCTTCTTAAATATGGAAACAACATTTCCCCTTTTCCCCCACAATAATGGCACATAGCCTATCTCAACCGATTTCCTAAAAATGTGCACTAATGACTCACTAACAACCTCCCTGCATTTCTTTAATACCCTGGGATACACTTCATCTGGTCCTGGCGATTTAAAATTCTTAATTTTATCTATACCCTCTTCCACCATTTCCCTAGTCATCACAATATCTTTGAGTTTCTCCTCATCGCTTCCTTTGAACATCTTTTCATTATCAGGTATCGTCTGTGTATCTTCCTCAGTAAAAACACTTAAGAAATAGCCATTTAGACTTTTACACATATCCTCATCCGTATTTAAGACCTCACCCTGTCCTGACCTTAACGGCCCCACTAATTGCCATGTCTTGGTTTTATATACCTGATAGAATCCCTTTGGGTCACTTTTCGCCTGTCCTGCTACTTTAATCTCAATATTGTTCCTAGCTACTCGAGTTAATCTCTTCACTGAACTCGCCATCACGTTATACTGTTCTTTGCTTACCTGACCAGCATTGAATCTTAAATACATGTTTCTTTTTACTCCAATATTGTGTTTTAAACTAATGGTCATCAATTTTGGGTCAATTTTTCTTGACCTTATTTTCCTATAAGGAATATGTTTTTTCTGTCCAACAATTAAATTCTTTACAAATAAGCTATAATCCCCCTCCGCCCTTACATCACTTTCAACGCTAATCTCCACCAGGGGTCTTCCTAATCCTTCATAATTGGCCTTTTCAGCTGTCACCGCCCTGCCCTTGGCCGCATTAACCTTGGAACCTTTCTTCCCCTCCATTCCACACACCTTATTAATCCCCTCCAGGTGCTTTCTTAATCCTGCATAATTGGCCTTTCTGAAATTAGGTATTATTTGTTTGTTGACAAAATTTTCCAACTTCCCATTTTAAGCAAAATCTGATTTCATAAAGATCACTATTATTTAACTTCCCACCAACTTCCACATCTGTAACTAAATCTTCCCTATTTGTCAGTAATAAATCTAGAATATTATCTCCTCTAGTAGGCTCCTTAATTGCTTGGCTTAGGAAGTTATCCTGTATTATATTTAACAATTCATCTGCGTCGCTGTCTCCGATAATTAAATCCCTGTCCCATATTCCTAAGATTAAAATCTCCACCACGCATAGTCGATTATATCTGCAAGCCTTGTTTATTTCTTCCCATATAGGAGATGAATCCTCTTTACATAAGTTTTGGAGGGCTATACACTACACCATAAAACCCTTTTCTCAGTTCCCTCCGTAACCTCTACCCATATAGACTCTATGCTGTCATCTTTTTTATAACATTATTAACACAACACTGCAATGTGTTGCATAAAGTGTCTTGCATAAACGCAACTCCTCTACCTCGTCTGCCTACTCTGTCCTTGTGAAATAACGTATACCCAGCCATCTCGACTTCCGGATCAAATACCTTTCCTGACATAATCTAACCATGTTTCTGTTTATGCTATTATATAAAAATGCTCTACACTATTTACTCCTCTCAAGAAATCTATCTTGTTTAAAATACTCCTACAATTTGTATAGTAGACCTTCTAGCAACTCCTCATCTTTTTGTCCATTTTCCCTTTATCTTTAACTAAACCCCTCCTCTCTCTCTTCTTACGAATCACTTTAGTTCCCTGCCTTCTGAAACTCATCCAAGTGTCGCAAGAGGTTACATGTCATTTGGTACTGAAACAGTTGGTAAAGAGTTCAACTGATCACGAGTTCACTTCTGCCACGCGCCATATCGGACACAGGTTAATTAGGCCTCAAGCCGTCTAGGCCACGAGTCAATTGGGACCCTACTCGAATGGCCATAGAGTCAGATAGGACCCAAAACCGGGAGAGAGAGAGAAGAGAGAGAGAGAGANTTTAAATTATGGCTTATTTTTGACTTTCTTTATTGATTTTTCGGTATTTTTTGGCAGCATTTTTTATTTTTTTTATTATTCTTTTTACTTTAGCAACTCCCCCGTATTGATGGCTGTGTTAGTGGTGCGTGTACTTTAGAAACTCCCCCGTATTGATGGCTGTGTTAGTGGTGCGTGTACTTTAGCAACTCCCCCGTATTGATGGCTGTGTTAGTGGTGTGTGTACTTTAGCAACTCCCCCGTATTGATGGCTGTGTTTGTGGTGCGTGTTCTTTAGCAACTCCCCCGTATTGATGGCTGTGTTAGTGGTGCGTGTAGAATGTGTGTCGAATTCACCTGTGCATCAATGAAGGGGTAATAACTTAATGGAAGAGTTATTTCAGGTAATCACAGGTGTGAGTGAGGAAGAATGTAGTGAGTACCTGGAAACGATATTCGATGGTAGTTTAAATCTACGGACATTTCGCCTTATATTTAACTTTGTCTTTCGCCCTACGTAGGGTTTTTTTCTTTTTCTCTCTCTCTCTCTCTCTCTCTCTCTCTCTCTCTCTCTTCTCGTCTCTCTCTCTCTCTGCTCTCTCTCTCCCTCTCTCTCTCTCTCTCTCTCTCTCTCTCTCTCTCTCTCTCTCTCTCCATCTCCTCTCTCTCTCTTCTTCTCTCTCTCTTCTCTCTCTCTCTCCTCTCTCTCTCTCTCTCTCTCTCTCTCTCTCTCCATTAAACCATGAGAAAGAACATAAATTTCCTATGAGTATTCTTAGCAATATGACTTTTCATCCGTTTGATCTTAATGACAATATTTCACTAGACAATTATCTCATTTGCCAAGGCCTAAAAGAACCATTATGTAACTATTATTTTTTTGATGATTCTGAGTTAAATAACATCCTTACTCCATTTGATTTGAAAATAATGTCTTACAATATAAGTAGTCTGTCACGTCACCTAGATCTTTCTGTGATCAATGCTTAAATGTAACCGAAAATAATTTTAATGTTATAGGATTTTGTGAAACAAGACTCAATGATGATATATCTGCACTTTACCATCTGGACGGTTACAATGCCTTCTTCAAAAAACAAACAACCAAAGGTGGAGGTTTATTCTCTCTAATACTAAAAAATGTTAAAGGGGTACTATGCCAGGATTTATCTCTTCAATTGACTCATATCGAATCCTTATTCATAGAGTGTACCGGTACAAACAGGTTTTTAGTTGGAATGATATACAGGCCCCCTAACGAAAGCTTTCATGATTTCATATTATCTCTTGAACACCTCCTAGAATTTATTACATCGCAGCAATATTTACCTTGTTACATAATGGGAGACTTTAACATAAATCTATATTAGCAAAAAGACAATAATGTAAATGAGCTACTGAATTTACTGTATTCTTACTCTTATTTTCCAGTAATTACAAACCTACCCGTGTGACAGTATATCCAGCATCAATAATTTGATCACATTTGGACTAACGACTTACAAAACCTTCAGGCCAGTGGTATTATGTACACCTCTATTAGTGACCACTTCCCAGTCTTTAGCTCCTTTTCAGTTCCCCAACATAATGATCGATCCTCATACATCTCAATAACTAAAAGGGTATTAACGAGTGAATTCATTAGTACATTTAAAACAGATTTAATGCATTTTAATTGGATAACTGAAGTAAATGATAAAAGTGTAAATGATGGTTTTGAGAGTTACATAAAAACATTTCTTAATATTTATAACAAAAACTTTCCCATTGGACATTCTACAGTCAAAGAAAAACATGTTGGTAAGCCTTATATCACTTCAGCTATGAAAACCTCCATCAAACACCGGAACAAATTACAAAAACTCTATGCCAAATGGCCCCTCACTTACGAAGCCTCCTTTAAAAGTTATAGAAATCAGCTAACAGCGACAATAAGAATAGCCAAAGAGAAGTATTACGCATCAAAACTCAAAGATAATGCAGGAAACCTAAAGAAAACTTGGGAAACTATAAACAGTGTCTTGGGAAGAAATAAGAATCCTACGCCTCCACCTTCCATTACACTACACGACAACAGAACAACGTCAAACAGCGAGGATATAGCACAGGGATTTAACGAGTACTTTTGCAATGTGGCGAACACCCTGGCACAAATAAGATCAACTCCTGTTTTCATATAAAAGCTTCTTCCTGAACCCACTCAATTTTCATTTTATCTAAAACCTACGACAAACTTAGAAATAAAGTCCATAATTAAAGAACTTAAAGTAACATCACCAGGTCATGATGACATTCATATTAATATAATAAAAGAATGTAGTGATGAAATCTCCCCTTTCCTTAAATATATCATAAATACATCCTTTAAAGAGGGTTCCTTCCCAAAGCACTTACAGATTGCAAAAGTAATACCTATCTATAAAAAAGGTGACGCAACCCTACACACTAACTACAGACCAATATCAATTCTTCCAAGTTTCAGTAAAATCTTTGAAAAAATTATCGTAATAAGACTAATTAATTATCTTACTCAGCATTCCCTATTAACAGAGTCTCAGTATGGATTTCGCCCAAAGCACTCCACAGAATTGGCACTACACCCCCTTAGTAAAAGTATTTACTCTGCCTTGGATAATAAAATGAACCAGTTGACTGTTTTCTGTGACCTGAGTAAAGCCTTTGATACCATCCCTCATAATATTTTACTACAGAAATGAATTGTTTATGGGATCCGTGTCCCAGCATTCAGATGGCTCCAGAGTTATTTAGGTCAGAGAAAACAATACGTTGTATATGAAAATAAAGTCTCCACACAGAGATCCATTAGCTGCGGTGTACCTCAGGGCTCCATTTTAGGGCCAATATTATTTTTGATTTATATAAATGATATAACACGTAGCAGTAATAGACTTAATTTTATACTTTTTGCTGACGACACTACCATCTTCCTACAGGGCCAAGATTTTTATGAACTAAGAGATACTCTGAATACAGAACTAGGGCATATATCAAACTGGTTATTGAGCAACAAACTTACACTAAATATCTCTAAAACACACTGAATGATATCACACTCAACTATGATACAACCCCCTGATATTGAAATTATAATTAATGGCCGTGAGATAAATCAAGTTAAGGAAATAAAGTTTTTAGGAATAACAATAGACAGTAAACTAAATTGGCACTCTCATTTAGATGATGTAGAATACAAATTTCTAAAATATGTGGGATATTATATAGGGTGAGACAGTTCTTAAATTCCAACTGTTTAAGACAAATATACCTGTCAGTTGTTTATCCATATATGTTATATTGTTCAGCAGTATGAGGTGGGGCACACAAAACTTACTTAGATAACATATTCATTCCACAGAAAAAGTTTAATCCGCACTCATGTATCACAAACAAAAATAATAGACCACAACCAATCCCCTCTTTGTTGAAAATAAATTACATAAATTTCATGACATCATACACCTTCAAACATGTTTGTTTATGTACAAAGCTTTGTATATTCACCCAGTTGACAGTGGCTTCAGATACCTGTCTCACAATTTTGACACCCGACGAAATAATAACCTAAGACTCCCACTTTGTAGGACATCACACGCACAACAAAGTGTTACTTTTCGGGGAGCAAAGGTATGGAATCGACTGCAGGAGGATGTCAAGAATTCCGTGTCACTTAACTCATTTAGATACAAGGTGAAGACAGAAATATTCAAGAAATAGAACTCAAACGGAAATATTTAATTATTGTACTTTTGTGTACTTCAATATGTGTGGGTTGCGTATTGATGTGGGTGGGTATGTGAGTAATATTGTATGTGTATGTATGTGTGTATTGTGTATGCACGTGTACATGTGTGTGTATGTGTATAAGTATATCTGTATGTGTGTATGCATATGTATATGTGTGTATGTGTATATTTATATGCGTATGAATAGATTTCTTGTATATATATTTGGTACAGGGCACTGTTTTGGAAATGGTTATTAGTCTTGCATTAACTTCTGATCTATTCATATATTACAGTTGTTTTTTATCATAATTACTGTTCTTGTTATTGAAACTATCAAGATTACTTCAATCGGTATCTTTATTACTATTATCATTATCATTATTATAATTAATTATTACTTTGATATTCAGTATTGATATTATTGTTACTATTATGACTATTATTATCATTATTATTATTATATAGATATTTTTTTTTTCTTTTTTTCTCATCATTGTTATTATCGATATCATTTTTATCACTATTAATATTATCATCATTATTATCATTATTGTCTTCTTTTTTACCATTATTGCTATTATATTTATTTTGATTATTATCACTATTTACCATAGTTATTATTATTGAGTCTTAAGATTATTTTTACTATACACATATATTGTTTTTTTTCTTCATTACCATTATTAGCGTTTATTTTTATTTTTTTATTATTATTATTATTATTATTATTATTACAGGTATTGTTATCTCTTTTCTTACCTAAATTTATTAGGTATGTCAATGTATAATTATCAATAGTCCACTTTAGTCCACGAGAGACAACGAAATTATCATAGCATGAGGTCCATAAAAGAGCTTCGGCTTAATGGACCGTGGCTTATACGACTGTATGATTGATTATGAACACTATTGTATTACACCAAGCCAAATAAACTATCAAGTATCTATCAAGTATCTCTCTCTCTCTCTCTCTCTCTCTCTCTCTCGCTCTCTCCTCTCTCTCTCTCTCTCTCTCCTCTCTCATCTCTCCTCTCTCTCTCTCTCTCATCTCTCTCTCTCTCTCTCCTCTCTCTCTCTCTCTCCGTCTCCTCTCTCTCTCTCTCTCTCTCTCTCTCTCTCTCTCTTACCTTATCTCTTTTCTTTGTCTTCGTGTGTGTGTGTGTGTGTGTCTCGCCCGGCCTGTTATGAAGCAAATAGAGATGGATCACTATAGTGGGGCAGATAACAGCAATTTTTGAGAGGAATCGTGCAAATGACGATACAAGCATCAAACTTGGCACACTTGTTCTCCAAGTGATACTAATCAAATTTACCCGATTGGCCAATTGAAAATCCAAGATGGCGGCCATTTTTTTGAAAATCACATTTTCATTAATATATCAGTAACCATAAACGTAAGAACAAAATGGTATGGAACATACAAAATGAAGCTCTTGACTGCCGTTCCAGTGGTATACGCAGAAGTAAAAATCATGCATAAATAAGGCAACAAATCAATGTTTTCGAAAAACAAAACCTATATATCTCGAGAACGTGACATGTTAGGACTAAATGGATTGTGCCATTCAGTAGATCTTGTCAAACTAGACAGAATGTATTTGTGTCTTATTTCTTTTTAGATCAATAGTTTCGTCGGAAAACACCAAAATCCAAATGAGGCCAAAATTTTGAGGAATTTTGCAGCCAGTAAGTATGATGTTTTTTATTTACATATATACGTGAAAATGATCTCAGTAATAATTGTGTATAATGACGGTGTAAATAATTGCTATTCTATGTAATTTCCTCAATGATGAATATTTGTGGAACGTTAATTTTTTTATATATTTCCGAAAACATTGATGTGACTTATTTATGCATGATTTTTTCTTCCGCGTATCCACTGGGGGCAGTCCAAGAGCTGATTTTAAGTTTTCCATAACGTTTTGTTCTTCTTTATGGGTTCTGGAAAATTAATGAAAAAAGTGATTTAAAAAAAAAGGGCCGCCCTCGGATTTTCAAATTTCCCCAAATTGGCAGATTTTATTTGTATTTCTTGGAGAAAAAAGTGTGCCAATTTGAAAGCTTGTATCATCATTTGCACGATTTTTTTTCTATCTCCTCACTCCCTGTCTAGCCTTTACTACCTTTTTTTCCTTTCCTCCTCCCCTCCTCCTCCTCCTCCTCCTCCTCCTCCTCCTCCTCCTCCTCCTCCTCCTCCTCCTCCTCCTCCTCGTCCTCCTCTTCTTCCTCCTTATTCTCTTCCTTTATTTTTGCTTCATACTTTTCCTTAGACTTTTCCTTTAGTCTTTTTAACATCATTATTAATGTTATGTTATTTTTTTTTCTATCATTATTATTATTATCATTGCTATACTTTCTGTCATTATTATTGTTCCATTATTTTAGTATTTGAGTTATTCACAAGTTTCATTCGCCCTTTTTTTTGTTCTCCTTCACTTCCTACTTCTTATTCTTGTCTTTTTCTCCTCCTTCATATCTCCTTTTCTCCCTCCTCCTCCTCCTCCTCCTCCTCCTCCTCCTCCTCCTCCTCCTCCTCCTCCTCCTCCTCCTCCTCCTCCTCCTCCTCCTCCTCCTCCTCCTCCTCCTCCTCCAAACAAATTCCATCTCTGCGAAATTCATCTTATGAAGAGAGACTGCGGAAACTTAATATGTTTTCCTTAAAGGATCGAAGAATCCGTGGGGACTTGATAGAAACCTTTAAGATCCTAAAAGGATTTGATGTCATTAATCAAGAGAACCTATTCGAGCTTTCAACTCAAGTGACAACAAGAAATAATGGTTTAAAACTAAACGGTCAACGTTGCATCACCGATCTCCGTAAAAATGATTTCAATGTTAGAGTCGTTGATCGATGGAACAAGTTATCAGCAAATGTTGTCGGAGCCAGCACAATAACTACATTTAAAAACAGACTTGACGCGCACTGTAAAGTAAATGGGTATTGATAGTGCGAATTAGAACATAAGAACATAAGAAAATAAGGAAGCTACAATAGGCCGCGAGGCCTACACGTGGTAGTTCCTGTCACCTAACACTACCTACATCCACCTTTCATCCACATCCATGAACCTATCCAGCTCCCCTTTAAAGCTCCCCAATGACTCAGCACTAACTACCTGTCTACTGAGACCATTCCATTCATTCACCACCCTATTTGTGAACCAGTTTTTCCCTATTTCCTTTCTAAATCTACGCTTTTCCAGCTTGAATCCGTTACTTCTTGTTCTACCCTGGTTAAAAGCCGTAAGAACTTTTCCTACCTCTCCTTTATTAAATCTCTTTATCCACTTAAAAACTTCTATCAGATCGCCTCTTACTCTGCGTCTCTCGAGTGAGTGTAATTTTAATAACTTCAATCTCCTCTCATAACTAAAGTTACGCATCCCTTGTATCATTTTGGTTATCCTTCTCTGCACTTTTTCTAACAACACTATATCCATCCTGTAATATGGAGACCAAAACTGAACTGCATAGTCTAGGTGAGGCCTGACTAGAGCCAGATAAAGCTTTAGAATAACTTCCGCACTTCTACTTTTAACACTTTTGGTAATGAATCCTAATACTCTATTAGCTCTATTTCTGGCCTCAATACATTGTTTCCTAGGTCGGAGGTCTGGGGTCACCCTCAATCCAAGATCTTTATCACCTTCTGATCTTTTCAGCGATACATTGCTTATGGTGTATCTATTACCAGTGTTTTTTCTACCAACATTCATAACGCTACATTTATCAATATTAAATTCCATCTGCCATCTGACTGCCCACTCGTTAAGTTTATCTAAGTCTCCCTGCAATATGTTTACGTCAGACTGTGATCCAATAATCCTACCTAACTTAGTATCATCAGCAAACTTGCTGATATCACTGCTAATCCCACTATCCAAGTCGTTGATGTAAATCAAAAATAGTAATGGGCCCAAAACAGACCCTTGTGGAACTCCACTTGTCACCAGTTCATTCATGATTTGGAACCATTAATTGTAACCCTTTGTTGTCTATTACTTAGCCAAGCTCTGATCCAATGAAGAACCTTCTCATCTATACCATGAGCCCTAACCTTATTTAAGAGTCGCTCGTGTGGTACTTTGTCAAATGCCTTACTAAAGTCCAGATATATTATATCATAATCCTTATCATTATCTGCCGTCGCATAAACTTTCCTATAAAAACTCAATAAATTGGTGAGACATGACCTACCCTTGGTGAATCCATGTTGTGAATCATTGATCAAACTATGTTTATCTAAGTGCTCTCTAATGTTTTTTGCAATAATAGATTCCAATAATTTACCCACCACTGATGTTAGACTTACGGGTCGATAATTTGACTTTAGTCCTCTGTCTCCCTTCTTAAATATGGGAACAACATTTCCTTTCCTCCACAATAATGGCACATCGCCTATCTCAACCGATTTCCTAAAAATGTGCACTAACGACTCACTAACAACCTCCTTGCATTCCTTTAATACCCTGGGATACACTTCATCTGGTCCTGGCGATTTAAATGTTTTCATTTTTTCTATACCCTCCTCCACCATTTCCCTAGTTATCACAATATATATTATTGTCCCATGCATATTAGCAGTATCTCATGCGATGGATTTAGATGCGATGAGAAGGAATAACTAGAAAGGGTTGCGTTGGTTTGCCTGGTATTGGGTATTGGTTGTTTCTCGGACAAATGTAAAAGCATTGGAAATATCTGCATTGTTTCTACACTTTTTCTACCGCATTGTTTGGGTCTAAGTGACGAAAACGAGATCTAGCATTACAACGGGATACTTCGCTAAAAGTATTCCCACAGAAAAAAGGTTTAACGTCCGAGAAAACATTTTTTATTGGTTTTGCGAAAATGCACTTTAAAATCCACATAGAATTGTGATCAAAATTATGTATCAAGTTGGTCAATTCCGGCTTCTGGGGATAAATAAAGAGTTGAGCAAAACAAATTTTTCTTCACGAAGTTTGCAAAGCGAGGAGACAGACCCCTTCCCCCCCCTATTCCCCTCCTGCCCCCCTCTACCTCTCCTTCCCTCCCTCCCTCCCCTACCTCCCCTTCCCCTCTCTCCCTCCTTCCCTCCCTCACTCTCTCATTCCCTCTCTCCTTCCCTCTCTCCCTCCCCTCTTTCCTTCCCTCTCTTTTTACCTCTCTCTTTCCTCCCTCCCTCCCTCCCTCCCTCCCTCCCTCCCTCCCTCTCTCTTCCCTCCCCTCTCTCCCTCCCTCCTCCTTCCCTCCCTTACTCTCTCCTTCCCCTCTCTTCCTCACTCTCCTTCCCTCTCTCCTTCCCCTCTCTCCTTCCCCTCTCTCCATCCCTCTCTCCTTCCCTCCTTCCCTCTCTCCTTCCCTCTCTCCTTCCCTCTCCCCTTCCCCCCTCCACCCTGCAGCAGAAGTTCTCTCCGGAGGGATTATTACCTCCTGAAGGGACCTGCAAGAAACACCATTACACCTCCGGACTTGCAACTCGCCGGGAAAAGAAGTGAAACCCAGAGGAGTCGCTGCGCCCCTCGAGTGTCTGTATAAGTTGTTGGCGGATAGTGAGGCGTCGGGGCACGAGGCACTTTAGGTGTGTGTGTGTGTGTGTGTGTGTGTGTGTGTGTGTGTGTGTGTGTGTGTGTGTGTGTGTGTGTGGTACGGCTTTTCCACACTCGCTCGTTTTCATCTCGTACGGCGTAAGTGGATGACGGGAACGAGTGGCGAAGGCTGCGAGTATCCTGAGCCTTCATGGGGCTTTCGGGACGCTTACTGTTGTGCCGGAGAGAGAAAATGACTGTGTGTGTGTGAGAGAGAGAGAGAGAGAGAGAGAGAGAGGAGAGAGAGAGAGAGAGAGAGAGAGGAGAGAGAGAGAGAGAGAGAGGAGTGAGAGAGAAGAGAGAGAGAGAGAGAGAGAGAGAGAGAGAGAGGAGAGAGGAGAGAGAGAGAAGAGAGGAAGAGAGAGAGAGAGATAAGATAAGATTTTCATCCTATCTAGACACTTTGCAAGTACCAACTACAAGATTATTGACTATACAAAGCGCCGCCACGTCAGCACGAACTAGGCGGACTCGAACCGCTGACCGAATGCACAGGGACGCTGCACATTGCGAACTCACGTCTCTACCAACCTTGCCACCCTGACGGGCAGAGAGAGAGAGAGAGAGAGAGAGAAGAGAAGAGAGGAGAGAGAGAGAGAGAGAGGAGAGTAGGCAGAGGAAGGGAAGGAGTTGGGTGGGAGGAGAGCAGCGCAGAGAGCAGCGTAGAGAGCAACAGGGAAGGTACACAAGGTCTTGGGTGGGAGGGATTGCAAAATGAATTCTCGTCATGAAGTTCCCCTGCGACTCCTCTCCCTCCCACTCTTCCCTTCCTACCTCTTCCTCCCGCTCTTCCCTTCCTTCCTCTCTTCCTTCCTCCCTCCCGCCTACTCCACCCTTCCTCCCACTTCCTCCTGCCCTTCCTTCTGTCCTCCCTTCCGCTCCATTTCCGAGAGAGAGAGCGAGAGAGTATAGACGCACATGCGTTTCCTCCTGTGTTTACCTGCCCTCTGGGCATCAACGGACATCTAACATACCTCAACCATAGCCCAAGGTACAGTCTTCACCAGTGCGACAATAGTGTGAGGGCCAGGCGGCTAATATGTGACTGTTCTGCTAAATTACAATACATTACTGTTGCTGTGATTGGAAGTGTAGCCGTGTTTTGGAGGCACGGCACAGTGCCACCCTCCCTGCCTACCCAAACAAACCTACCGCTCGGTGACCTTGACCATACTCTCCCGGCCGGCTTCCCTGCTCTCCTCCTCAAACCCACCATGCCTCCTCTCGTCTCTCTCTCGACAAACATCCAGCATCCATAGCATATTGCCTCATGGCTCATTCTAGGCGCCCGGAAGCCACTGTGTCGCCCAGTGCGACCAGGAATAGATTTTCTCATCTACCTGACGAATGCGCAGAGGAAGGAGATGGGGAGACAGACTCCCCCTCCCTGTCTTTAGACTCCCCCCCCATCCTAGGCCAAACTGCACCGGACAATGACAAGGAAGATGGTTTTCAGGGCAAACGGTGGACTAGGGCAGACACGCGTCGCGAGCTCGAATCAAGCGAGGCAGGAAATGCTGGTGGTACTAAAAAGTCGGAAGGAAAATACTGTGGGGAGAGTTCCATGCTTCGCACTCCTACGGAGATTGTGGATGAAACATCAGACCCTGACCACCAACGTGAGCCGTCGCCCACTCCTATCAACAGGACAAGGCTTCTATTCCCACGAGACTCAAGTCTCACCTACCAAGATAAACTCGTGTGGACGGTCCATCTTAGCCGGACTTTCAAGAGTTTTAATGCGTTCTTTAAGGAAGGCAAGAACAAACCATACGTCACAGTGGGCACCCAAGAAGCAGTAGACATGCTTACCACTATTGGTTTCAAGGACGTCATCCTCGTCGTCCCTGTGGACTCGGAAAAGCTCACCAAAGTCATCATTTTTAGATACCCTACAGTACTTGACCCGGATTTTCTCCTCGATGACTCACGGTTTGTATGGGCCAAAAGACGTACGTTCAGAGGGGAGCCAAAGAGCCAGGTTGTCGCTCTTATGAGAGGCCCGGTCCCAAACAGAGCTTACATCAATGGTGCTGGCTACAGGAACCTGGCGCCATACGTGGACGAGCCTCATTTCTGCTCCCATTATAGTAGATGGGGACACAAGGTCTGGAAGTGCCAAGGAGATGTGCGATGCAGGTTTTGCGCCAAGAATCATCCCTCGACTGTTTGTAGGAAAAAGATCACTGCCGGGCATCGAGTACCTCCACGCTGCTGTAATTGTCGAGGGGAACACAATGCCTCTTCACCTCTCTGCCCCAGACGACCTGTCTACCCTCACCCCAGTGTCAGCGGCGGAAGTGGAGTGGCCCCGGCGCGGGAGGGTCCCTCCCACGGCGGTCCAAGCCCACCCTGCCGCCCTCCTCCCCCCAACAACAGTCTGGGAGGCACCGGTGAGGGGGGGAGTGAGGGCCCCGTCTGGCCACTCCTGAACGCGTGGAGTGTGCCTGGACCGGTAGCGGGAGGGGGTGACGTGCCTCCCCCTTCCCTCTCCCTCACATCACCCCTGCAGCCGCCGCCCCTGCCTTCCTCCCCTTCCCAATCCCAGCGTGATGGAAACCAACCACTGCAGATGCCCTCACTGAATGCTGATAATGGCGGTCCACTTTTTGGAGTGATCCAGGCCTTTTCCGAAAGGCTTGCAAGTTTGGAAAATATGGTTAAGCTCTTGTTGGAAACGAAGATCAATGCAGAAAAGGTGGGAAGTGAATGTGGCGTTCCAAGCGCAGATAGCAGTATGCTGGGTGAAGCCAATGTCATGGGCAAAGCTCCCAGTGCGGTGGGTACTGAATGCGGTGCTCCCAACGAGGCCCTTTCTCCTGCGGGTGCGGTTAACAATATTATATGTGAAAATAGTGACGTGTTAGGTAATGAGTCCTTTGTAAGGGGTGAGGCCCATAGTGTGGAGGGTACAGAAAGTGGTGTAAGCGGTGGAGAGAACAGAGCTGAAAGCAAAACATGCTCATGCTCTGCGTCCAGTGTGCGAGCTGAGGAAAACACCGTTGCATCACATTCCACGGCACAACCAAAAGAAAAGGAAGAAAAGGAAAAAACCCCATACAGCCATCTGTTCAGTACTCAGTGCATTACTAATGTCAAAGGTTCCTTAGAAAAATGTAAGGATAGTGACGACGGAAAAGAAAAGATTACTAAGGCTTGGATGTTAATACAGAAACAAATGACTACGTTTGCCACGCTGATGGAGAACATATTGACAGGTGAGCCGGACATTGATTTGGAAGATGGAAGTAAATAGCCTCACAGTGCTCTCTTGGAATGTCCGATCTCTCACCTCCAGCAGAATTGCTGATGTACACTGCTATGTCACACAACACAACACCGACATAATACTTCTGCAGGAGACCGGGGATAAATGTGGGACAGCCCTTAAGCTAAATGGTTATGTAGGGCATCACCTCCAGGCCTCGGTGAGTGTAAGGGGCGTCTCCACTTATGTAAAGAGCACTATTCCGTCCGTGCTTCTGGAGGCTCCTGACAAAAAGGATGGTATTGAGAGTGTCTGTGTTGAAGTTCATTTTCAGGATTGTGTTATGAATGTGATCAATTTGTATGTGTCCAGTAATTGCTTTGGTGTGACTGCTCTTCCTGATCCCATATTCCAGGGTGTCATGACGCTGGTGGCTGGGGATCTCAATGCCAGGCACAGGTCACTAGAATCAGGAGGGAAAACTAATGTTAACGGTACACGCTTGGTTCAGTTCTTGAGTGACTTCCCTCAAGCCCGATTAATGGGCTCCCAAGAACCAACGCACATACAGGGAGGGCGACTCGATTACGCTTGCTTAGTTAACCACCAGGGGGCGCCTGGCATTTGTAACGTAATCAGTGATCTGCTGAGTGATCACTTTGCTATCGGGATCAGACTACCTTTAACGAAAAGAAAAGTATACTATGACAGAAAGCGTCTGTCTTTGCCAAAGGATAAGGTTGACCACTTTATATCAAAAATCTCACTCTGGTATGCTAATTATCGTCCAACCTGCATTGATAAATTCTATCATGACATGGCTTACGCTATTGAGACAGTTCTTTGTGATAATCAGCGTAATCAGCGCGCAACAAAACAAAGGTACACAAAGTCAAGAGGCTAAAAAGTATCCATACGACAAAGCGTTGCAGGCACACACGCGAATGTTACGGGTGGCGCATAAAAAATGGGTAGAATCTGGGCGAGATGCTGCTACCAGGGACACACTCCTAGAGACAGCTAAGATATTGGGGACCATGAGGAAGGAAACACGCGGCGAGTACTGGAAGCAATTTGCAAACAAATTGGGTGATTGTAATAACGTCCCTGAAATATGGAGGGCAGTTAACAAAGTCAGGGGAAGAGAGCCAGCTTTGTGGCACACCCACCCAGAGAAGGTAGCAAATGAGCTTATAACAAAGTGGGCATATGAGGCTAGTGCTGCCAGTCTTCCTCAGACTGTAAACGATGCGGTAGGAGAATGGGAGGTTGAGAGGAGATCCTCTATCCTCACTGCCCTAAACGTGGGAGATGAAACAGATGTGGATATTACTCAGGATGAATTGTTGCGAGCCATAAAAAACGGAAAATCTACTGCTCCAGGAGCTGATGGTATTACCTATGAAATACTTAACTGCTTAGCTAGTATACACGACGGACCACTGTTACGACTATTTAACATGAGTTTTAGGGAAGGGAGGCTGCCCAAAGCATGGAAGGAGGCGATCATAATCCCTGTCCCTAAGGTCAGTGGAGGCTATAGACCGATATCATTAACAACATGCTTTTCTAAAATGATGGAGAGAGTCCTCTTGGAGAGATTAATGTATAGAGTAGGCGATGACATCAGCGATAATCTGTTTGGTTTCATTAAGGGGAAGGGAACAGCTGATGCTGTTATAAGGTGTTTATCCCATGAGGCTGATTACTGCCGCGTCTTTATAGACCTAAAAGGCGCCTTTGACAAGGCCATGGGTGAAGTTATACAGTATGAACTTGCTACTATGGGTGTGGGTGGCAGGCTCCTCCACTGGATAGGCGATTATCTCCATGGCAGGAAGGCGAGAGTCCTGTTTCAGGGTTCCTTATCTGACCAGAAAGCATTTACTCTT
>JACEEZ010024755.1:50549-63049 GCA_016584305.1 Chionoecetes opilio
ACTGGTGATTCCTTTTGTTGACATAAGGACTAATGCATTATATTACCTAGGGTCCCAAGGTAGGAGCCGTTGGCGGACCTGGTGGCCAAGCGGTCTCGAATTAGCAGAGGGTGCAACTACAGCGTATTACAGCCAGCCGTGTGAGGCCAAGGAGAGAGAAGGGAACAGAAAAATGAGTGAGAAGGAAACTTTGGAAGTGGGATAGACTACATTAGTAAAGAATAACGGCTTGAGCACTGTATGTGCGTATCGTTAATGTGGTAACAGTGCGACTGAAGTTACCAGAGATAGTAAACTACATTAGGATAACGACTTGAGCACTACGCGTGCGTATCGTTAATGTGGTAACAGTGCGACTGAAGTTACCAGAGATAGTAAACTACATTAGGATAACGACTTGAGCACTACGCGTGCGTATCGTTAATGTGGTAACAGTGCGACTGAAGTTACCAGAGATAGTAAACTACATTAGGATAACGACTTGAGCACTACGCGTGCGTATCGTTAGGGGATAAGAAGACTTAGAATTAAGACAACTTGTGAATGTATACTTATCAGAAAATGATACAGCAAACGGATAAATATATTAATGATTATTTATTAACTAATTATTATTTAGATCCAAACAGTACTTACTTATTTTCTCACATTTTTTATTTTTATTCATTTATATTTTTTTTCCCACTTGATGTGGGTGGTGGCAGCAGAGTAACCAGGACTGTGGAGCACACATCCAAGGTGGGCACCACACATAGATTATGTCCATAACATAGATTATTTCGAATTTGGCAGGGTGTTTTCTTATGTAAAATTGAATTTTAAGGGTGGTTTGTACGCTTCAACTTTTTGGTTTGAGCACTTCTTGCTATGCAAAAATGGACTTTTATATTTATATGCAAAACATAGCTTAAAGTGCGATTTTGCATAGTAAGAATTGCTCAAATGCGAAAATAGAATAAAATAAAATCGTCTTAGAATTCCATTTTACATAGGAAATTGGCATGCCAAAGTTGAGAAAAAGAATTTTTGTTATACGGCGTACCCTAACCAGGGTACCAAAATAGTTGGAATGGGTTATGATGGGAGGAAGGACAAGACCAGGGCGATGGTGCCCGACAGCTATGGGAAACTGCACCCAAGGTTGATCAGGGAGGAGCATGTGCCAGTGACAGAGGAGCCATCTGGAAGGTACCTTTGGGACTTTGTACCAGAGGACCCGGTGCCACCTAAGAAGCCTGCGTTCAAGGTGGCTTAGGCTCTCTATGATCTGCTGGTGACATACGACTCCACCGACTCACTAATCGTACTGCAAGGTGACTCAACTAGGGCCAACACGGGGTGGAAGGGTGGTACTCACGCCCATTTGGAGAAGATGCTGGGACGCAAGCTCTTCTGGAGTATGTACGTGTTGCACACAAACGAGTTGCCCCTGCGCCACCTTATCACCAGCATCGACGGGCCTACCTCATCTGACACTGGCTTCACGGGTCCAGTGTGCAGTCTGCTGTCCAGCATGAATGAGATGCTGTACAACGCAGAGTTCAGAGGAGTGCCAGGCGGTGAAGATCTCACGGAGATACCGGAGTATATCCTGGTCAACATGTCCACTGACCAGCAGGTCTCCTACCAGCTGGTCCAGGCTGTGAAGCGGGGCGTTCTCCCGTCCGAGCTGCAGGAGATCAAGTGTGGCAAGGTGTCCCACTCCAGATGGCTCACCACAGCCCAGTCGCTCGTGTACATGTGGACCAGAAAGCATGGACTGACTGGCAAAGAACTGAACACCCTGGAAATCCTAGTCAAGTACTGCCTGCAGGTGTACTTCAAACTCTACTACGACATCAAGGTTCACCACAGACTAGAGGACGGCCCCAAGCACATCCTCACGCAGCTCAGAGGGATGAGGTCGCAGCCCAAGAAGGTCCAAACAGCTGTGACCTTCTACGTGCGGACAGGAGCATGGTTCGCACACTCAGAATGTGTCCTCCTCTCGCTGATGGCGAGTCAGAGTGAGGACGACCGCAGGTTCGCCGTGACCCAGATTTTGAAGCTGAGGGCTGGCGAGGAGTATGGGGACACCAGTGTAAGACCTCGCATCACACCCAAGCTGAACATGTCAGCCACCAGCTTGCAGACACTGATCAGCTGGCAGCCTGGCCAGGTGCACGAGCCGGCATTCACCTGTTCACTGTCCGGGGATCAGATCCAGGAGATCCTGGTCAAGCCGTACGAGGTTCCGGAGTTCTCTATCCACACTCAGAGCACCGAAAGAGTCGTGAAGCAGGTGACAGAGGCTGCGGCAGCAGTGGTGGGGCAGCAGGCCAGAGACAGGTTCATCCGGGCTCGGGCCCACTACCGGGAGACCATGCCCTGCTTCAGGTCTAAGAAGGACATAATGGACACGTTCTAGGCCAACGTAGAGGCTGTGACACTGTGATATAGTGCCTGATGAACCAACTGATCAGAAAGAGCTTACCACGCTAGTCATTTGGAACTCATATTGGTGCATGATGCAATACACAGGACCAACCGGACACTGCGTACTCATTTAAGCATTATTCGATAAGGGTGCAATATAAAAGTGCGATTTTGTATAGTAAGAATTGCTCAAATGCAAAAATGGAATGAGATAAAATCGTCTTAGAATTCCATTTTACATAGGAAATTGGCATGCCAAAGTTGAGAAAAAGAATTTTTGTTATACGGCGTACCCTAGTGTATATATATGTGTGTGTGTGTGTGTGTGTGTGTCTGTGTCTGTGTGTGTTTTGACGCATTTGATACATGGATCTCCCCTTTAATACCAAGTTCTTATTGGCTTCCCATGATTGATATTTACGCATTGGAAACCACAACAATCCTATTTATATCATTCCTAAACCTTTGTAAAAATACCAACACTAACCTTATACTCCTAACCTTTTTTTCAACACCGACCTCTTATTCGCCTCTTTTTTATTATAATTTTTTTGTCATACTGAGAACATCACTTCATCCCACGTAAATATTTGTTGATTTTCTTGCCATGAGTGTAAATTATCAGGTCGATGCCGTAAATTATCGTTGTGGGGCGAGTGTAAACAGCTTTGGGGAACGAGGTCATAAATATGTTAGTGGGGCCGAGGTCACATTGGAAGGTCAAGGATTTATGTTGACCTGTGACTTATCTCTCTACCTGCGAGCCAATTACGGGATGTGTATTAGCTCAGATTCTGGGAAGAAGAGAGAGAGAGAGAGAGAGAGAGGGGAGAAGAGAGAGAGAGAGGAGAGAGAGAGAGAGAGAGAGAGAGAGAGAGAAAAGAGAGAGAGAGAGAGAGAGAGAGAGGGGAGAGAGAGAGGAAAAGAGAGAGAGAGAGAGAGAGAGAGAGGGAGAGAGAAGAGAGAGAGAGAGAGAGAGAGAGAGAGAGAGCGAGAGAGAGAGAAAAGAGAGGGGAGAGAGAGAGAAGGGGAGAGAGAGAGAGAGAGAGAGGAGAAAAACGATCGGACCAACTCAAATAGACAAAAAGGTACAAAAGTTTTATCACTACTAAATTAATGCCTAAAATTACCATTGACCCCCTTTCCCCTTAAACTACCTCAATATAACCCCCCCCTTCCCCACACACTACCTCAAAATACCTCCGTCACCACCACCACCACCAACAACAACAACATCACCATCATTCCTACCTCAAAAAAGCGCGGCGTTTTCCCACCTCCCAAGGGCTGTAGTTAAATAAAGGTCGTCTTGGGCCCGCAAAAAGTTGAAATAAAGACTGTAGCAAAGTTGAAGGGTGGAAAGGCAGCTGGTGTTTGTAATATCAGTGCGGAGCTCCTCAAAGCTGGGGGTGAGGCCATGATCCGCGGGTTGCATGCTGTCCTGACTGCCGTGTGGCAATCAGGTACCATTCCTCCTGACTGGAAAAGGGGGCTGGTCGTCCCTATCTGGAAAGGGAAAGGGGACCGTCAGGACTGCAACAATTACCGCGGTATTACACTGCTCAGCGTACCAGGCAAGGTGCTTGCCCATCTATTGCTGACACGAATTCGTAGTCATCTGGTGAAGCATCAGAGACCTCAGCAGTCTGGGTTCACGCCTGGTAAGTCAACAACGGACCGTATCCTAGCGCTTCGTGTCCTGGTGGAACGCCGACGTGAGTTTCGACAGGGGATGCTTGCAGCCTATGTTGATCTCAAGAAGGCGTTTGACTCAGTGCATCGTGAGTCACTCTGGGATCTTCCGCGACTTCGAGGGATTCCTGCAAGGACTATTGGTTTGATAACTGGTCTGTATTCTGGGACTGAGAGTGCTGTGAAGTGTGGGGCAGGTGTATCCAGCTTCTTTCCTGTGAATACAGGAGTGAGGCAAGGGTGCGTCCTTGCCCCATCACTTTTCAACGCTTGTATGGACTGGGTATTGGACAAGGTTGTAGATCAAAGTGATTGTAGAGCATCCGTCGGCAACACCAAGATCACGGATCTTGTTTTTGCCGATGATGCAGTAATCTTTGCTGAGTCGCTGGAGGTCCTGGTGATGGCTCTCGAGGCGCTGCACGAGGAGGCAAAGCCTTTGGGACTTGAGGTCTCCTGGCTCAAGACCAAGGTCCAAGTATTTGGAGACTTACTAGATGAAGCAGTACAGTCTGTTCATGCGTGTGGCGAGGACATTGAGATCTTGGAAAGTTTTACATACCTTGGTAGCACAGTCCATAATGACGGCGGGTCACGTCAAGAAGTCTTACGGCGGATTGGCATAGCCCACGGTGTTATGGACTCGCTCAGCGGGAGTATTTGGCGTTGTCGGTACCTGTGCAGGAGGACAAAGATCCGGATCTTCAAGTAGCTTGTGATCCCTGTCTTAGTCTATGGTTGTGAGACATGGACACTAAATAGTGACTTGAAGAGACGAATCAATGTCTTTGGTAATAAGTGTCTTCGCAGAATCATGGGGTATCGCTGGGATGATTACGTGTCAAATCAGCGATTGCACCGTGAGTCTGAATCGAGGCCTATTACCTGCATAGTCCGTCAGCGCCAACTTCGGCTATATGGGGATGTGGCACGCTACCCTGAAACCGATCCTTCCCATCGGGTTGTATCTGTAAGAGACAATCCGGCGTGGAGGAGGCCAAGGGGGCGCCCACAAGGCTCGTGGCTGGGGCAAGTTGATGTTTCTTGTCGAGAGCTGCTTGGTATGGGAAAGGAGCCTGCATGGGAACTCGCGCGTGGTGACCCCCGGGAGTGGCGTCGTAGGGTGGGCGAGGCGATGCGCCCCCCGGCGTATGCCCCCAATGATTGATTGATTAATTGGGCCCGCCAGCAAAGATCACACCCAAGGGGAAGCAAGAAGCAGTGTTTTGTCCCCCCTTCCCCTTCCCCACCTACCTCCTTGTCCCCCTTCACCACCACCACCACCCCCACTACCACCATCACCACCACCACCACCACCACCACCACCCCCACCACCACCCCCCCCCGAGGCCGGCATCCTTTGAACACTAACGCCTTTGTAAAAACACCTTTTCTCCCTGCGTGCGTGCGTGCGTGCGTGCGTGCGTGCGTGCGTGCGTGCGTGCGTGCGTGCGTGCGTGCATGCGTGCACGCGTGCGTGCGTGCGTGTCTGTGCCTTGGCCAGGAGAGTGTGTGTGTGTGTCTGTGCCTGTGCCTGTGTGTGTGTGTGTGTGTGTGTGTGTCTGGCAGTAGTGTGTGGTGTGTGGTGTGTGTGTGTGTGTGTGTGCCTATGAGTGTGTGTGTGTCTGGCAGTAGTGTGTTGGTGTGTGTGTGTGTGTGTCTGGCAGTAGTTGTGTGTGTGTGTGTGTGTGTGTGTGTGTGTGTGTGTGGTGTGTGTGTGTGTGGTGTGTGTGTGCGTGCGTGCGTGTCTGTGCCTTGGCCAGGAGAGTGTGTGTGTGTTGTGTGTGTATGTGTGTGTGTGTGTGTCTGTGCCTGTGAGTGTGTGTGTGTCTGGCAGTAGTGTATGTGTGTGTGTGTGTCTGGCAGTAGTGTGTGTGTGTGTGTGTGTGTGTGTGTGTGTGTGTGTGTGGTGTGTGTGGCAGTAGTGTGTGTGTGTGTGTGTGTGTGGCAGTAGTGTGTGTGTGTGTGTGTGTGTGTGTGTCTGGCAGTAGTGTGTGTGTGTGTGTGTGTTTGTGTGTCTGGCAGTAGTGTGTGTGTGTGCGTGTCTGTGCCTGTGCCTGTGTGTGTGTGTGTGTGTCTGGCAGTAGTGTGTGTGTGTGTGCGTGAGCCTTGGCCAGGAGTGTGTATCGTGCTTTATCTGGCCATTAAGAGGTCGTAACTCTCGCTAACGTCCCGCCACCGCAGTGTATCGCAGCGACTGTGATATTTTAATGGCGACTCACTCTCTCTCAACAGGCTCACTCCTATTTGAGATTCTTCATTGTTTATGTCTGTTTACATGTTATATGATGTTATGTCTGTGCTGAAACGTGTGTATATAACTTCATACGTATACAAGGGGGGACCCAAAAAAAGCCGGAATTCTGTCATATAATTGTATTCAGATATTTTTACATGTTTACACTTTTATCACCTTCAAAGTATTCTCCATGTGAAGCAATGCACCGGTCCAGACGTGTTTTCCAGTGTACAAAACAATTCTGGAACTCTAGCAAAGATATGCCTTTTTAACGACTCCGTCGTTTTCTTCTTAACCCCTTCCACGTCTGCAAAACGTTTTCCTTTGAGGACTTTCTTCATTCGGGGGAACAAAAAAATCGCAGGGAGCAAGATCGGGTGAATAGGGAGGGTGGGTAAGTGAGATCATGCCATTTTTTGTGAGAAACTGTCTCACACTCAAGGCGGTGTGCGCTAGCGCATTGTCGTGATGCAACCACCACTCTCCCCTTTGCCACAGGTCGGGGCGTTTTCGTCTCACTGCGTCTCGCAAACGATTCAGAACTGCCAAGTAAAAAGTCTGGTGAACAGTTTGACCAGGAGGAACAAATTCTTTGTGGACAATTCCTCTTGCATCGAAGAAACAAATCAACATCGTCTTGACATTGGACTTCACTTGACGCGCTTTTTTGGGTCGTGGTGACGTTGGATGCTTCCATTGACTTGACTGCTGTTTCGTTTCCGGGTCGTAGCCGTAGCACCAGCTTTCCTCGCCAGTGATGACCTTCGAAAAAAGGTATGGATCAACTTCCAACTGTTCCTTCAGTTCACGACACGCATTCATTCGTGACTGCTTTTGATCGTCCGTGAGCAGGCGAGGCACCAATTTCGCTGCAACTCTTTTCATCCCCAATTCCTCATTCAAAATTCGTTGGCAGGAGCTCCAGGACACACCAGTCAAATCAACAAGTTCGTCAATTGATCGGCGACGATCCTCCAAGATCAGTTCATGAATTTTCGTAATGTTTTCATCCGTTCGGGAGGTTGACGGTCGCCCTGAACGAGGTTGGTCTTCCAGCGACAATTGACCATTCCTAAAGCGTGCAAACCACTCGTAAACTTGTGTTTTGCTCATGGCAGCATCCTTGTAAGCTGTTTGAAGCATGATAACTGTTTCGGCTGCCGTTTTCCCCAGCAAAAAACAGAATTTCACGGAAGCACGCTGCTCCTTCCTTTCATCCATCGTAAAAATAGACGAAAAGGCGCGAAGCACTTCAAAACAAAGGCAAACCACGGGGCTGTACGTCTTCCCGCGACGACGCCAGTTAGCAGACTAATGCCTGAGGTTTGTCTCACGCGGCATTTAAGCCCCGTCCACACTACCACTCACCACCGTCGGCGCTTGCCGTCGAACAGTGTTCGTCACTCAAAAGTGGCAGTGTGGACACGATGCCGACGAGCAAAATTTAACCGTCGGCGCTGCCCGCCAACATTCAGCAGGTTTAATATTGGGCGGGCATGCCCGTCACTCACGGGTCAGCGCCAAACACATGCTTCAAGTTATCGGCAGTTTTCACAATCTAGATATTTTTGCATTGCTATGTACCGTATACCATCAGAACCAAGACAGTCAGCTGATTACGAGTATGTGATCAAAAATTAAATGGGAGAAATGGTCGGGAAATTGCAGCAAGTTGAAGACAAAAAAGTGAGAAAAATGTTTTACACTATTTCTTTTTGCTATATTTTTTAGAATACACAAAAAGATTTTCGTATATTTTTCTTGCTTATGATATGCAGAAATGTGTCATGAAGATGATAGTTGGGTCAGTTTTTCTAAACCTCCTGTGGTTATTTCATAATCTCGAGTGAGAGTACACGATATGCAGAAAACATGACTCTCACTTTGAAATCAGGAAGCGCACTGACCGCCGAACAAAACCGTTCGTGTGGACACAACCCTGGCAACGGCGCTTGCCGTAGGCAAGCACCGACGGGAAGCGCCGACGGTGGTGAGTGGTAGTGTGGACGGGGCTTAACACAGGTGAAGTAAACACTTGATTCCTTCCTTGGTTTACTTAGGGAGGTTCAGATACAGTTTACAAAGTACAAAAGCCGAGGCAGGAGGAAAGGCACGGGGGGGAGGAAGGAGCGAGGCGGTGCGACTCTCTCTCAAGCTAGTGTCACGTCCTCATTCTGTGTCAGACGCAGCCAGAGGCGAAAGGTTATACGTCCTTCCCCGCTCCCCCCCTCACCCCACACGACACGCGCGGCCTCCCTGTGTGGTTTCCAAGGTCGTTCGACACATACCCTTGCACACAGCTGCGCGCGACATACACTCATACACTCAGCCTTCCCCCCCCAACATATCATGCAATTACGTTACACGTAACATTATATATATATATATATATATATATATATATATATATATATATATATATATATATATATATATATATATATATATATATATATATATATTTATTTATTTATTTATTTTACAGATTGATTTGGACATTACGCAAGAATCCTCTCCAGATGTAGCTGTTCAGCCAGGTTCAGCTCGGCTGTCTACTCCAGTCTACCCCAAGCCAAATGGTAAACGAAAAAACACTAATAACGGATTGATGGAGTTAGCTTTGAAGGAGCTATAAGATACCAGTTGTTGTCATATGCAAAATCCTCCCCAACCAGAGGATCAGTTCGATGACCTTGGAAAAATGATGGCAAAAGAGTTACGTCTACTGGGGAAAACACAGCAGTGTGTTGCAATAAAACTGATAAATGAGGTGCTTTTTAATGCAAAGATGGGTCATTTACAGCCGAGTGCAAGTATAGAGTGTGGTCAGCAGGTACAAATAATTTATGAACATGATCAAACTCAGATATAAATATAGCTCATATGTATAGTAATTAGGAATTGACTATTGCAAGATTTTTTCTACTGGAATTAATGTTATGTGTATTTTATTTTTTCCTTAAAGTTTTATTTCTCAAAGATGTTTGAATTTACTTACCCAAAGATATTCATCCTTTAGACATTCATAGATGGCTTTGCACGTCTCTGGTATGATGAAAGACAGGCTTTGTTTGGATATTCTACTCGAGTATTGCAGACGAGTGTAGGAAGAACCTGTTGCTAAAAAACACAGTCACTTCCAGCCTTGCTCCAGGTGATATGGCATCCCGCAGCATTGTGTCATTTTTCTGTATTTTGGAAGAAATCTTCTGTAATATTAGGTGAAAGATGTCTGGCGAGAGTCTTACATAGTTTAGAAAATCATTTGGCTCTTCTAGCCTCAGTTCATCAAATATGCCGCTGTAACTTCCTTTTTCTCTTCTTCTGCTTAACCACTTCTTCTCCCACACACTTCTCTTATTTTCTTCTGTTTTCTGAGCTGCGCAGGCAATAATTAATCCTAGCAGGCCCCTTCGTCTCCTTTTTAAGCAACTGTGAGCAGGAGCCATTTCTCACTTAGTTGTCAGATAATTTGAAATGCACTCACTGCACTGAAACTGAACGCCGAGCAAACCCGTTGAAGAAAGTGGCAGTGTGGACACAACACTGGCATCGGCGCTTGCCGTCGGCAAGCGCCGACGGCGGTGAGTGGTAGTGTGGACGGGGCTTTAGCGGCGGAAACTTGAACTACTACGGGTTTGTCCCACAGAAAACTATTCCGGATACTTTTGGGTTCGCCCTCGTATATTGATACTCGGCAGAAATAGCGATGCAAAACTACCGCCACACTGTTAATGCCTTGAGCATAACAGTACCACGCATCACCACACTTATGTAGCATAAGAAAATACAATATTGATGGATAATAATTATAATCTTACATTTTTCGTGTTTAGATTTCAACGCATACATCCTACAACTTACTATTCGCAAACTTGTGATTTATGTATATCTAATACAGTAAACTATCCTTTATTGACTCCTACATCATCACCTTTCGCTAATACGCGGCGAGGATCTGAGAAACTATTAACAGGGAAGTTTATAAAGTTGGTGTTCATGAAGTATAGCTGTGCTGCGCCTAACTCGTGACTCCCCCCGCGGTAATAACAGGAGTACACTCTCCAATACCCCAAGTCTTGTGCGTTGAAGGGAGTGCTACACGGGATCAAGAGCAGGGTAGAGGATCAGAGGGTGTGGCGGGGACTTTGAACAGTGTTGAGACAGGGACAGAGACAGGATTCTGGATATTTTCTACTAAAACACTGATTAATGATTTTCTTGCTCCTTTTTATTTGTCTTCTTATTTACTTCTTCTTATTTACTTGTCCCTTTTAGTTCTTTTCTCCTCCTTTTTGCTTCTATCTCTTTGTCCTTTCTCTTTTTTCTCCTATTATGCATGTGTGTAACTGACCTCACGCCTCTCTTTCTTACCTTATTATCGTGTGTGTGTGTGCGTGTGCGTGTGTGTCAGTGTGTGTGTGTGTGTGTGTGTGTGTGTGTGTGTGTGTGTGTGTGTGTGTGTGTGTGTGTGTGTGTGTGTGTGTGTGTGTGTGTGTGTGTGTGTGTGTGTGTGTGTGTGTGTGTGTGTGTGTGTGTGTGTGTGTGCGCGCGCGGTGTTGAGCAATGTACATGGCATTAACGCTTGCAAAAATATTCAGTTATATCATTTTTTTTTCTTTTCCATTATATGTTATACCTGTACGGATTATGTGAGATTCAGAAGAAAAAAAGTAATGTGATGTAAAGGAAAAGCTGCAGTTCAGAGGTAACAGCACTGCGGCTTGCTTGAAAACTGTGCAGAAATGTGTTATCTCAATCTGGTTATGTGGGTGAGGCGGGAAGCGCGGGATTAGGAAAAGAAAGAAAGATAATGAGAGAGAGTGTGGTAGGGAGAGAGAGGGAGTGAGGGGACAGAAGGCGATGCTCAGCTGAAGGTTTACAAGGTCAGAGTAAATGAGTTTCAAATAATGTAAGGACGTGTTTAAGTGGACAACAAGAGTAGTGAAATGAGGAAGACGAGGAAGCGAGTAAACATTTGGAGGTTCAGGAAGTCATGGAGGAGAAAATGAATGACGAAATATAAATATGAAAAACACAGTAAATATATACAGTCCTTAGTTTTGGTGTTATAGTGAAGAACACTGCAAGTTAGAATGGTGGTAGTAGTGAAAGTAATACTCGTAGTTGTAGTTTTGGTAGTACATGTAGCAATAGTAGTACCAGAAACAATAGCTTTAAAGATAATAGTAGTAGTAGTAGTAGTAGTAGTAGTAGTAGTAGTAGTAGTAGTAGTAGTAGTAGTAGTAGTAGTACATCATCGAGAACCCTGGAAACTTCACTTTTACCACGAATTCACATAATTTTTTTGAGCCACTTCCTCAATTACGTTTTTTGTAATAATAATGTTAGTAGTGGTGGTAGTAGTACAAAAAGTGATAAGACAGCATAACTACTATTTGTAATCTTTGTTGTTGATGTTCCTGCTATCACCATCGCCACTAATGCAATAGCAGCAGCCTGGGTGACAATAGTGTTGTATGTGACCTAAAAAGACTAGTGTCACCCAGGCTGTATGCTACTATTCCATTAGTGGCAACGGTGATAGCAGGAACCTGGCTGACATTAGTTTTATATGTCACCTCCCATTCTCTCACCGTTTCACTATTTTTCTATAACCCCTCCCCTTTTTATGCTTTGCCATAGTGCTTGCCATATGACCTCTGATGTTTGACACATTTCCCCCTTTTTTGGCATTACAATCAATCAATTTATATGTGACCTCAAAGGCAACAACAAAAGCAACACCGTACCCCCCTCCGGACTCACCCTTGACAGTGAGGTGTCTGGCGCCCACCAGCACCTCGTCCTGCGTGGCGGAGAAGAGCAGGCGGCCCTCCTTGTCCCAGATCACCAGCTGGTCGGCGGTGCAGTGGCCTCAGAGTCTGCCGAGAGAAGGAGAGATCGTGGTGAAGGGCGGCGCGTGAAACATAAGAACATAGGAACATTAGGAAGCTACAAGAGGCCGCGAGACCTACACGTGGTTCAAAACAGTATAAGACAAGGGCGTTACCATTTTGTTATAATGTTTGAGTTGGAAAGTTGATAATAACGAAATGTAGTGTGTGGTGAAGGTTAGAGGAAGGATAGAAGGTCGGTGGGACATACTCTAACAAAAGTAAAAGAAAATAGATGAGAGAGGGAAGGGAATGAG
>JACEEZ010024755.1:75549-118049 GCA_016584305.1 Chionoecetes opilio
ATTACTCCTAGCTCGCCCCCGCCCCCCGCCCTGGTAATTACTCCTAGCTCGCCCCCGCCCCCCGCCCTGGTAATTACTCCTAGCTCGCCCCCCGCCCCCCGCCCTGGTAATTACTCCTAGCTCGCTCCCCGCCCCCCGCCCCGGTAATTACTCCTAGCTCGCCCCCTCCCCACTGATAATTACTCTTACTCGCCCCTTCCCCCCCCGCCCCCTGGTAATTACTCCTAGCTCGCCCCCGCCTCCCGCCCTGGTAATTACTCCTAGCTCGCCGCCGCCCCCCCGCCCTGGTAATTATTCCTAGCTCGCCCCCGCCCCCCGCCATGGTAATTACTCCTAGCTCGCCCACGCCCCCCGCCCTAGTAATTACTCCTAGCTCGCCCCCGCCCCCCGCCCTGGTAATTACTCCTAGTTCGCCCCCGCCCCCCCACCCTGGTAATTACTCCTAGCTCGCCCCCGCCCCCCGCCCTGGTAATTACTCCTAGCTCGTCCCCGCCCCCCCCACCTGGTAATTACTCTTAACTCGCCCCCGACCCCCCGCCCTGGTAATTACTCTTAGCTCGCCCCCGCCCCCGCCCTGGTAATTACTCTTAACTCGCCCCCCCCCCGCCCTGGTAATTACTCTTAACTCGCCCCCGCCCCCCGCCCTAGTAATTACTCCTAGCTCGCCCCCTCCCCCCGCCCTGGTAATTACTCTTACTCGCCCCCGCCCCCCCCCTGGTAATTACTCTTAACTCGCCCCCGCCCCCCGCCCTGGTAATTACTCTTAACTCACCCCGCCCCCCGCCCTGGTAATTACTCTTAACTCGCCCCCGCCCCCCGCCCTGGTAATTACTCTTATCTCGCCCCCGCTCCCCGCCCTGGTAATTACTCTTAACTCGCCCCCGCCCCCCGCCCTGGTAATTACTCTTAACTCGCCCCCGCCCCCCGCCCTGGTAATTACTCTTAACTCGCCCTCGCCCCCCGCCCTGGTAATTACGCCTAGCTCGCCCCCGCCCCCCGCCCTGGTAATTATTCTTAGCTCGCCCCCGCCCCCCGCCCTGGTAAATACTCCTAGCACGCCCCCGCCCCCCGCCCTGGTAATTACTCTTAACTCGCCCCCGCCCCCCGCCCTGGTAATTACTCCTAGCTCGCCCCCGCCCCCCGCCCTGGTAATTACTCTTAACTCGCCCCCGCCCCCCGGCCTGATAATTACTCTTAGCTCGACCCCGTCCCCCGCCCTGGTAATTACTCTTAACTCGCCCCCGCCCCCCGCCCTGGTAATTACTCTTAGCTCGCCCCCGCCCCCCGCCCTGGTAATTATTCTTAGCTTGCCCCCCCCCCCGGCCTGGTAATTACTCTTAGCTCGACCCCGCCCCCCGCCCTGGTAATTACTCTTAACTCGCCCCCGCCCCCCGCCCCTGGTAATTACTCTTAGCTCGCCCCCGCCCCCCCCCGCCCTGGTAATTACTTTTAACTCGCCCCCGCCCCCCGCCCTGGTAATTACTCTTAACTCGCCCCCGCCCCCCGCCCTGGTAATTACTCCTAGCTCGCCCCCGCCCCCCGCCCTGGTAATTACTTTTAACTCGCCCCCGCCCCCCGCCCTGGTAATTACTCTTAGCTCGCCCCCGCCCCCCGCCCTGGTAATTACTCTTTACTCGCCCCCGCCCCCCGCCCTGGTAATTACTCTTAGCTCGCCCCCGCCCCCCGCCTGGTAATTGCTCTTAGCTCGCCCCCGCCCCCCGCCCTGGTAATTACTCTTTAACTCGCCCCCGCTCCCCGCCCTGGTAATTACTCTTAACTCGCCCCCGCCCCCCGCCCTGGTAATTACTCCTAACTCGCCCCCGCCCCCCGCCCTGGTAATTACTCCTAGCTCGCCCCCGCCCCCCGCCCTGGTAATTACTCTTAACTCGCCCCGGCCCCCCGCCTGGTAATTACTCCTAGCTCGCCCCCGCCCCCCGCCCCTGGTAATTACTCTTAACTCGCCCCCGCCCCCCGCCCTGATAATTACTCTTAACTAGCCCCCGCCCCCCGCCCTGGTAATTACTCTTAACTCGCCCCCGCCCCCCACCCTGGTAATTACTCTTATCTCGCCCCGCCCCCCGCCCTGGTAATTACTCTTAACTCGCTCCCGCCCCCCGCCCTGGTAATTACTCTTAACTCGCCCCCGCCCCCCCGCCCTGGTAATTACTCCTAGCTCGCCCCCGCCCCCCCACCCTGGTAATTATTCTTAGCTTGCCCCCGCCCCCCGCCCTTGTAAATACTCCTAGCTCGCCCCCGCCCCCCGCCCTGGTAATTACTCTTAACTCGCCCCCGCCCCCGCCCTGGTAATTACTCCTAGCTCGCCCCCGCCCCCCGCCCTGGTAATTACTCTTAACTCGCCCCTGACCCCCGGCCTGGTAATTACTCTTAGCTCGACCCCGCCCCCCGCCCTGGTAATTACTCTTAACTCGCCCCCGCCCCCGCCCTGGTAATTACTCTTAGCTCGCCCCCGCACCCCGCCCTGGTAATTATTCTTAGCTCGACCCCGCCCCCCGCCTGGTAATTACTCTTAACTCGCCCCCGCCCCCCGCCCTGGTAATTACTCTTAGCTCGCCCCCGCCCCCCGCCCTGGTAATTACTCTTAGCTCGCCCCCGCCCCCCGCCCTGGTAATTACTCTTAACTTGCCCCCGCCCCCTGCCCTGGTAATTACTCTTAACTCGCCCCCGCCCCCCGCCCTGGTAATTACTCTTAACTTGCCCCCGCCCCCCGCCCTGGTAATTATTCTTAGCTTGACCCCGCCCCCCGCCCTGGTAATTACTTTTAACTCGCCCCCGCCCCCCGCCCTGGTAATTACTCCTAGCTCGCCCCCGCCCCCGCCCTGGTAATTACTCCTAGCTCGCCCCCGCCCCCCGCCTTGGTAATTACTCTTAGCTCGCCCCCGCCCCCCGCCCTGGTAATTACTCATAGCTAGCCCCCGCCCCCCGCCCTGTAATTACTCTTAACTCGCCCCCGCCCCCCGCCCTGGTAATTACACCTAGCTCGCCCCGCCCCCGCCCTGGTAATTACTCTTAACTCGCCCCCGCCCCCCGCTCTGGTAATTACTCCTAGCTCGCCCCCGCCCCCGCCCTGGTAATTACTCCTAGCTCGCCCCCACCCCCCGCCCTGGTAATTACTCTTAACTCGTCCCCGACCCCCGCCCTGGTAATTACTCTTAACTCGCCCCCGCCCCCGCCCTGGTAATTACTTCTAGCTCGCCCCCGCCCCCCGCTCTGGTAATTACTCCTAGCTCGCCCCGACCCCCGCCCTGGTAATTACTCCTAGCTCGGCCCCACCCCCCGCCCTGGTAATTACTCTTAGCTCGCCCCCGCCCCCCGCCCTGGTAATTACTCCTAGCTCGCCCCCGCCCCCCGCCCTGGTAATTACTCCTAGCTCGCCCCCACCCCTCGCCCTGGTAATTACTCCTAGCTCGCCCCCGCCCCCCGCCCTGGTAATTACTCCTAGCTCGCCCACGCCCCCCGCCCTGGTAATTACTCCTAGCTTGCCCCCGCCCCCTGCCCTGGTAATTACTCCTAGCTCGCCCCCGCCCCCCGCCCTGGTAATTACTCACGCTCCCTAAAGAGCCGCTTCCCTAGAACTTCGTTGAAAAGCTTAGGAGGCAAGTGATAGATGTTATCTAAAAAGGATTTCTCAAGGTGCGCTAGTTTTCTCAGAAACTCCAAAAAACTGCACTGTATAGTATCAAATCACTGCACTGTATAGTATCAAATCACTGCACTGTATAGTATTAAATCACTGCACTGTATAGTGTCAAATCACTGCACTGTATAGTATCAAATCACTGCACTGTATAGTATCAAATCACTGCACTGTATAGTATCAAATCACTGCACTGTATAGTATAAAATCACTGCACTGTAAAGTATCAAATCACTGCACTGTATAGTATCAAATCGATCTCAACACGAATATTAGAAGCACATCTGACAACGCTCTACTTTGAAAAAGTTTATGAAAATGTAATAAAGTAATTGGTGATTATTATGTTGTCCTCCTTTACCCCCCCAATGACTAATAGACCCATCATTGACCCCCCCAGTGACTAATAGACCCATCATTGACCCCCCCAGTGACTAATAGACCCATCATTGACCCCCCAGTGACTAAAAGACCCATCATTGACCCCCCCAGTGACTAATAGACCCATCATTGATCCCCTCAGTGACTAATAGACCTATCATTGACCCCCCAGTGACTAATAGACCCATCCTTTATCCCCCCAGTGACTAATAGACTCATCCTTTACCCCCCAGTGACTAATAGACCCATCATTGACCCCCCCAGTGACTAGTAGACCCATCTTTTATCCCCCCAGTGACTAATAGACCCATCCTTTATCCCCCCAGTGACTAATAGACCCATCCTTTATCCCCCCAGTGACTAATAGACCCATCCTTTATCCCCTCAGTGGCTAATAGACCCATCCTTTATCCCCCCAGTGACTAATAGACCCATCCTTTATCCCCCCAGTGACTAATAGACCAATCCTTTATCCCCCCAGTGACTAATAGACCCTAATAGACCTATCCTTTATCCCCCCAGTGACTAATAGACCCATCTTTTATCCCCCCAGTGACTAATAGACCAATCCTTTATCCCCCAAGTGACTAATAGACCCATCCTTTATCCCCCCAGTGACTAATAGACCAATCCTTCATCCCTCCAGTGACTAATAGACCAATCCTTTATCCCCCAGTGACTAATAGACCCATCTTTTACCCCCCAGTGACTAATAGACCCATCCTTTATCCCCCCAGTGACTAATAGACCCATCATTTACCCCCCAGTGGCTAATAGACCCATCCTTTACCCTTCCAGTGACTAATAGACCCATCCTTTACCCCCCAAGTGACTAATAGACCCATCCTTTATCCCCCCAGTGACTAATAGACCCATCCTTTATCCCCCCAGTGACTAATAGACCCATCCTTTACCCCCCCAGTGAATAATAGACCCATCATTGACCCCCCCAGTGACTAATAGACCCATCCTTTATCCCCCAGTGACTAATAGACCCATCCTTTATCCCCCCAATGACTAATAGACCCATCATTGACCCCTTCAGTGACTAATAGACCCATCCTTTATCCCCTCAGTGACTAATAGACTCATCCTTTATCCCCCCAGTGACTATTAGACCCATCCTTTATCCCCCCAGTGACTATAGACCCATCATTGACCCCCCCAGTGACTAATAGACCCATCCTTTATCCACCCATTGACAAATAGACCCATCCTTTACCCCCAGTGACTAATAGACCCACCATTGACCCTCCAGTGACTAATAGACCAATCATTGACCCCCCGGTGACTAATAGACCCATCCTTTACCCCCCAGTGACTAATAGACCCATCCTTTACCCCCCAGTGACTAATAGACCCATCCTTTACCCCCCCAGTGACTAATAGACCCATAATTTATCCCCCCAGTGCCTAATAGACCCATCCTTTACCCCCCTGTAACTAATAGACCCATCCTTTATCCCCCCAGTGACTAATAGACACATCCTTTATCCCCCAGTGACTAAAAGACCCATCCTTTATCCCCCTAGTGACTAAAAGACCCATCCTTTATCCCCCTAGTGACTAATAGACCCATCCTTTATCCCCCCAGTGACTATTAGACCCATCCTTTACCCCCCAGTGACTAAAAGACCCATCCTTTATCCCCCAGTGACTAATAGACCCATCCTTTATCCCCCAGTGACTAATAGACCTATCATTGACCCTCCCAGTGACTAATAGACCCATCCTTTATCCCCCCAGTGACTAATAGACCCATCCTTTATCCCCCAGTGACTAATAGACCCATCCTTTATCCCCGGTGACTAATACACCCATTCTGTATCCCCCAGTGACTAATAGACCCATCCTTTATCCCCCAGTGACTAATAGACCCATCCTTTATCCCCCAGTGACTAATAGACCCATCCTTTACCCCCCAGTGACTAATAGACCCATCCTTTATCCCCCCAGTGACTAATAGACCCATCCTTTATCCCCCCAGTGACTAATAGACCCATCTTTTATCCCCCCAGTGACTAATAGACCCATCCTTTATCCCCCAATGACTAATAGACCCATCCTTTATCCCCCTAGTGACTAATAGACCCATCCTTTAACCACCTAGTGACTAATAGACCCATCTTTATCTCCCTAGTGACTAATAGACCCATCCTTTATCCCCCAGTGACTAATAGACCCATTTCGTACCCCCCAGTGACTAATAGACCCATCCTTTATCCCCCCATTGACTAATAGACCTATCCTTTCCCCCCCAGTGACTAATAGGCCCATCATTGACCCCCCCAGTGACTAATAGACCCATCCTTTACCCCCCCCGTGACTAATAGACCCATCATTGACCCCCCAGTGACTAATAGACCCATCCTTTACCCCCCAGTGACTAATAGACCCATAATTGACCCCCGCAGTGACTAATAGACCTATCCTTTACCCCCCCAGTGACAAATAGACCCATCCTTTACCCCCCCCAGTGACTAATAGACCCAGCCTTTACACCCCAGTGACTAATACTCATCATTGACCCCCCCAGTGACTAATAGACCCATCCTTTATCCCCCCAGTGACTAATAGACCAATCCTTTATCCCCCCAGTGACTAATAGACCCATCCTTTATCCCCCAGTGACTAATAGACCCATCCTTTACCCCCCTCCGTGACTAATAGACCCATCATTGACCCCCCCAGTGACTAATAGACCAATCTTTTATCCCCCCAGTGACTAATAGACCCATCCTTTATCCCCAGTGACTAATAGACCCATCCTTTATCCCCCCAGTGACTAATAGACCCATCCCTTATCCCCCCAGTGACTAATAGACTCATCCTTAATCCCTGTTGAAACCAGCGACAGAAAGGTCTGACATTTTGTTTTTGTATTAGTCAGCCCTTAACTTGGTTTTCTATGGTGCGCCATTTTAAGATAGTATTTTTGATCACATACTTATATATATATATTGTGACTGGTTTACTGTTAATTATGATGTCATTTTATTTATAGATACTAGAAACTTGTTTGTAAGTAGAATTTAGATGTAAGCAAGGGTTCTTAATTTCAATGTATTGGGCGCTGTAGAATATTCTAGATAAAGCAGAACCAAGAACACAACCCATCCAGCCTTTGCTCTGACCCTTTCTCGTCTTATTATGAAGATTTGCCACAGATGTTGAAGCAATTCAACATTTTGGTGCCCAGACCCGGGAGGTGAAGACTTTAAGGACCTCTTGTGAGTAATTTTGTGGCATACAGACAGATATAAGATGGAGAAATTACTAAAGTCGAGAGCTGCTGCTAAAGGTTGGGTTTCCCGAATGTCAAACCAGCTTCTGAGCTTATTACAAACGTCAGATGTCACAGTTTTTGAGCTTAGAAGTACAACTGATGACTTTGATCGACGCCTGTCTAAGCTAGATGAAGTGCAGTCAGAATTAGAACTGGAGTTAGAGAGTGATGCCCTTGAAGAAGACTTAGATGTGGCCGCTGACTTCAGATCTAAGGCTCGTATACACAGAATCAAGGCCTCTGAGAAATTACAAGATCTGCTAAGTAATAAGGATGTTGCTGATGCTTGTACCTCAAGTGGCGGAGCCTCTGCTGCACAAGTAAGGTTGCCTAAGTTAGAACTTCCAAAGTTTAAAGGTGAAGTTACAGAATGGCAGTCCTTTTGGGACCAATTTATGTCTCATGTTGATGATGCAGACATTCCTGTGATAAGCAAATTTAGCTATTTAGTTTCACTGTTGGAAGGAGAAGCTAAATCAGTCATACCTGGTCTCTCTCACACAAGCGCCAATTATAAGACTGCTTGTACACTACTAAAGGAGAGATTTGGAAGGCCTGAGAGAATCATATTTGCCCATGTTCAAGCTCTTTTAAAAGGCAAAGTTCCTGTGAAGGCAAGAGGTCTTAAGTACGTGTCCCAACTCTGGATTCTACGTGACGAGCTACTGACACACATCAGAAGTTTAGAAGCATTGGGTGTCACTGGTAAGCAGTGTGAAGTCTTTCTAACACCAATCATCCTATCCCGTCTTCCTAAGGAAATACGAATGGAGTGGGCTCGGAAAGGTGCTGGACGTGAACGCGACTTGGATTGGCTCCTGCAGTTCCTGCAAGAAGAAGTAGAGAGCATTGAACGTTCGGAGACTTTCAAGGATGTTACTTCAGAGAATTTAGAAAGGCAACATGAACCTGAAGAAAGACGGAATTGGTACATGAAGGGGTCAAGGGAGAAAGGGTCTTCAGCTTCAGCTCTTCACGCCTCTTCTGAAGTTAACTGGCTTAATTGTGGGTTTTGTAGCAAGAGACATAAATCAGAGAAATGCTTTGAAATATTGAAATTAAGTGGAAGGGACCGTGCTGATAGAATTCAATCTGCCAGTTTGTGTTTTAAGTGTTTAAGTAAAGGGCATATTGCTAAGGGATGCTTTGCTAAGTGTGTAAAATGTAATGGTAATCACAATATTCTAATGTGTGGCATTAAATTGAATTCAAATATTAGTAATGACCACATGAAGGTTGTACCTGAACACAGGTCTGAACTCACTAGTGATGCCAACGGAAAGAGTTCATCAGTTCAGCAAGGTAGCGTTGCTCTTCAAAATATTACCTCCACTAATGAAACATGTACTATTTTGCAAACAGCAAAGGTTAAGGTTGTTGGAACTAATGGTGTGCTTTATGATGCTAAACTTATGTTTGACAGTGGGTCTGACAGAACCTATGTAAGTAGTAATCTTGCTAAAAAGTGTAAACCTAAGTGGCTTTCTAGTCAGACAATTTCATATTCAGCATTTGGTGGTGAAAAGTCTAATAAGAGCAGGCAAAGTAACATTTATTCTCTGAAACTACTTGATTGTAATAATGCATCACATTCATTGATTGTTGTTGAAATTCCAAAGATATGTCAACCTTTGATTAGACCAACTGTTCCTCATAACTTATTGAGTGCCTTTTCCCATGTAGAACTTGCTGATGATCACTTGAATAATTTCCAGATGGACATAGATATATTGATTGGTCTCGATGCATACTGGCAATTCTTGATCCCCAGTGATACTTTTCAAGTTGATGGAATAGTAGCACAGAATTCAGTTTTTGGTTGGATTCTGTCAGGAGCTTGGCATGCTGTGCCAGATTCTCACTTTACTTCACATCAAATGTTGTGTATTTCCAAGGTGTCAGACTATGATGTAAGCAAGTTTTGGGACTTAGAGTCTGTAGGGATTACTTCTAAGGAAGCTGATTGTTTTTTTGAGTCTAACTCTGCCTTGCAGGAGTTTTCTAAGAGCATTAAGTTTGTTGATAGTAGATATGAAGTAGCCTTGCCTTGGAAGAGTGAAGCAGCAAAGGGTGATCTCATAGATAATGAAAAACTTGCTATAAAGAGACTAGATAGATTACATACCAAGTTGCATAAAGATGTTGAGCTTAAAACAGAATATTATAAGGTTTTTGATGATTATGAGAGGGAAGGTATTATTGAGGAAATTCCATGTGATGAGATTACTAGTCCTTACCCTACCTATTATCTGCCTCACCGTCCTGTAGTCAGAGAAAGCAGTGTGAGTACTAAGATTAAACCTGTTTTTGATGCATCAGCTCGTAGTTATAATGGAATATCACTGAATGACTGTTTACTGACTGGCCCATCCCTCAACCCTGATTTAGTGGAAATACTGATACGCTTCAGGAGGTGGCCCATAGCTTTAGCTGCTGATATCACCAAGGCATTTTTGCAAATAAGTATGAAGCGAGAAGATAGAGATGTGCATCGTTTCTTTCTGAAGGGTGTAAATGGGATAAGATTTATGAGATTTCTGCGTGTTCCATTTGGTAACACTGCCAGCCCTTTCTTATTAAATGCTACTATTCGACATCATCTTGAAGGGTACCCACTGACTGAGATAATACATGAATTAAAAGAGGATATGTATGTAGATAACTGGCTAGGTGGTGCAGATAGTGTAGAAGAAGCTTGTGCAAAGTTTAGTGAAGCCTGTGAGGTTTTGTCACATGCAGGGATGCCTTTGAAAAAATGGGTTTCTAATAGTAGACTGGTAACATCTAGATTTAATGATCAACTTGACTATGTAAGTGGGAATGAGGTTACTAATGTGCTGGGATTGCAGTGGTGTAACTCCTCTGATACATTCTCCTTTGAGGGACTAAATTTAGGTGCCCAAATTAAGTTAGTATTTACCAAAAGATCTGTTCTTAGTTTTATTGCCAAGATCTTTGATCCTCTGGGTATCATAAGTCCCTTTGTGATGTTTGGTAAAATACTCTTCCAAGATATTTGGAGGTTAGGTATTTCTTGGGATGATATGTTGCCCCTAGAACTACAAAGAAAGTTTGAGAAGTGGATTGAGAGTGCTACCTCTCTTAGATCATGGAGTCTTGATAGATGCTATTTTTCAGGTCTTCCTTGGAATAGCCTTGATAAAATTGAACTGCATACTTTTGGGGACGCTTCTGAAAAGGGATATGGAGCTTGTGTATATGTCAGAACCCTGTGCCAAGATGGTTCTTTAAAGGTATCACTAGTGGCTTCCAGATCTAGAGTAGCACCCATCAAAACTGTAACTCTGCCCAGGTTAGAATTGATGGCGGCTCTGTTATGTTCCAGGTTAATTACCTTTGTAAAAAATGCTCTTCATCTAAATCTAAGTAAGGACACATCCCTAAATTGCTGGACAGACTCAAAGATTGTCCTTGCTTGGATACAAGGTGACTCTTATAAATGGAAAAGTTTTGTTGCAAATAGAGTTACTGAAATCCAAAGTGTAACTCCTCCAAGTTGCTGGCAGCATTGTAAGGGAATTGACAACCCTGCCGATTTGATTTCAAGAGGAATATTAGGAGACCAGCTTGTATCTAACACTTTGTGGTTAAATGGTCCCCCTTGGTTATCAGAACCCTTGTCCGTGAATCAAGAAAGAAGAGCCTTGTTTTCTACTAAGGAAGAAGCTAGATATAAGGATGATATTGTTTGTGCTGCCATTAATCCTGCAACACCTCTGTTTGAGTTTAGCAGATGGAGTCACTTTAGTAAAGCTCAGCATATTGTTGCTTGGGTTTTGAGATTCATAAACAACTGTAAACCATGCATAAAGAAATATTCAGGCCTTCTCACTGCTGATGAATTAGATACTGCCCAATTGAAAATGATTTATTGTAATCAAAGAGAGATATATGCAGGAGAAATCAAGGTTTTGAAAAATAACAAGCCTCTCCCCAAAGGATCAAGCTTGATCAAATTGGATCCTTTTTTAGATGATAAAGATTTATTAAGAATCAAAGGTAGACTTGAGTTTGCAGACTGAAGCTATGGAAGTAAACATCCAGTCATAATACCCAAAGGTGACCTAGCAAAGCTCCTTGTTAGTTTTCAGCATAAATTTCTCAAGCATGCAGGTGTTTCTACTATGATGTCTACTTTAAGAGATAGTTTTTGGATAATAGGCATTAGAAGATTGGCAAAGTCTGTCACCAGGGAATGTGTAAGGTTTCAAAGACATGATTCGAGAGCATGTAGTCGACCTGTAGCTCCTCTCCCAGAACTAAGAGTGAAATCTACACCTCCATTTACTGTAACTGGACTTGACTTTGCTGGTCCTCTATTCTGTTCAGATTTTCCTTCTAAGAAGTTTTACATTTTGCTTTTCACCTGTGCAGTAGTCAGAGCCATTCACGTGGAGCTTACTGACTCTATGAGTGTTTTTAAGATCCATCATTGACCCCCCATTGACTAATAGACCCATCATTTATCCCCCAGTGACTAATAGACCAATCATTGACCCCCCGGTGAATAATAGACCCATCCTTTACCCCCCCAGTGACTAATAGACCCATCCTTAACCCCCCCAGTGACTAATAGACCCATCATTGACCCCCCCAGTGACTAATAGACCCATTCTGTATCCCCAGTGACTAATATACCCATCATTGACCCCCCAAGTGACTAATAGACCCTTCCTTTATCCGCCCAGTGACTAATAGACCCATCATTGACCCCCCCAGTGACTAATAGACCCATCATTTACCCCCCAGTGACTAATAGACTCATCCTTTACCCCCCCCAGTGACTAATAGACCCATCGTTTATCCCCCAGTGACTAATAGACCTATCCTTTACGACCCAGTGACTAATAGACCCATCCTTTACCCCCAGTGACTAGTAGACCCATCCTTTATCCCCACACTGACTAATAGACCCATCCTTTACCCCCCCAGTGACTAATAGACCCATCCTTTACCCCCCAGTTACTAATAGACACATCCTTTATCCCCCTGTGACCAATAGACCCATCCTTTATCCCCCAGGGACTAATAGACCCATCCTTTATCCCCAGTGACTAATATACCCATCCTTTATCCCCCAGTGACTATTAGACCCATCCTATATCCCCGCAGTGACTAATAGACCCATCCATTATCCCCCCAGTGAATAATAGAACCATCATTGACCCCCCCAGTTACTAATAGACCAATCCTTTATCCCCCCAGTGACTAATAGACCCATCCTTTATCCCTCCAGTGACTAATAGACTCATCCTTTACCCCCCAGTGACTAATAGACCCATCTTTTATCCCCCCATTGACTAATAGACCCATCCTTTATCCTCCCAGTGACTAATAGACTCATTCTTATCCTCCCAGTGACTAATAGACTCATCCTTTATCCCCCCAGTGACTAATAGACCCATCATTGACCCCCCCAGTGACTAATAGATCCATCCTTTATCCCCCCAGTGACTAATGGACCCATCATTGACCCCCCCAGTGACTAATAGACCGATCCTTAATCCCCCTTGTGACTAATAGACCCATCATTGACCCCCCAGTGACTAATAGACCCATCCTTTACCCCCCCAGTGACTAATAGACCCACCCTTTATCCCCCAGTGACTAATAGACCCATCCTTTATCCCCCCAGTGACTAATAGACCCATCCTTTATCCCCCAGTGACTAATAGACCCATCATTGACCCCCCAGTGACTAATAGACCCATCCTTTACCACCCCCAGTGACTAATAGACCCATCCTTTACCCCCCCAGTGACTAATAGACCCATCGTTTATCCCCCAATGACTAATAGACCCATCCTTTACCCCCCCAGTGACTAATAGACCCATCCTTTACCCCCCAGTGACTAGTAGACCCATCCTTTATCCCACACTGACTAATAGACCCATCCTTTACCCCCCCCAGTGACTAATAGACCCATCCTTTAACCCCCAGTGACTAATAGACCCACCCTTTATCCCCCCAGTGACTAATAGACCCATCCTTTATCCCCCCAGTGACTAATAGACCCATCCTTTACCCCCCAGTGACTAATAGACCCATCATTGACCCCCCCAGTGACTAATAGACCCGTCATTGACCCCCCAGTGACTAATAGACCCATCATTGACCCCCCAGTGACTAATAGACTCATCTTTTATCCCCCCAGTGACTAATAGACCCATCCTTTATCCCCCCAGATAATAATAGACCCATCCTTTATCCCCAGTGACTAATAGACCCATCCTTTATCCCCCCAGTGACTAATAGACCCATCCTTTATCCCCCCAGTGACTAATAGACCCATCCTTTATCCTCCAGTGACTAATAGACCCATCCTTTATCCCCCAGTGACTAATAGACCCATCCTTTATCCCCCCAGTGACTAATAGACCCATCCTTTATACCCCAGTGACTAATAGACCCATCCTTTATCCCCCATAGACTAATAGCCCCATCCTTTATCCCCCCAGTGACTAATAGACCCATCATTGACCTCTCCAGTGACTAATAGACCCATCATTGACCCCCCCAGTGACTAATAGACTTATCCTTTATCCCCCAGTGAATAATAAACCCATCATTGACCCCCCCAGTGACTAATAGACACATCATTGACCCCCCCAGTGACTAATAGACCCATCATTGACCCCCCAGTGACTAATAGACCCATCCTTTACCCCCCAGTGACTAATAGAACCATCTTTGACCTCCCCAGTGACTAATAGATCCATCCATTACCCCCCAGTGACTAATAGACCCATCGTTTATCCCCCCAGTGACTAATAGACCCATTCATTATCCCTCCAGTGACTAATAGACCCATCATTGACCCCCTCAGTGACTAATAGACCCATCCTTTAACACCTCAGTGACTAATAGACCCATCCTTTACCCCCCCAGTGACTAATAGACCCATTATTGACCCCCCAGTGACTAATAGACCCATCCTTTAACCCCAGTGACTAATAGACCCATCCTTTACCCACTCAGTGACTAATACACCCATCCTTTATCCCCCAGTGACTAAGATACCCATCCTGTACCCCCCAGTGACTAATAGACCCATCCTTTATCCCCCCAGTGACTAATAGACCCATCTTTTACCCCCCCAGTGAATAATAGACCCATCCTTTATCCCCCCAGTGACTAATAGACCCATCCTTTACCCCCCAGTAACTAATAGACCCATCCCTTATCCCCCCAGTGACTAATAGACCCATCCTTTATCCCCCCAGTGACTAATAGACCCATCCTTTATCCCCCCAGTGACTAATAGACCCATCATTGACCCCCCCAGTGACTAATAAACCTATCCTTTATCCCCCCAGTGACTAATAAACCCATCCTTTACCCCCCCAGTGATTAATAGACCTATCATTGACCCCCCCAGTGACTAATAGACCCATCCTTTATCCCCCCAGTGACTAATAGACCCATCCTTTACCCCCCAGTGACTAATAGACCCATCATTGACCCCCCCAGTGACTAATAGACCCATCCTTTATCCCCCAGTGACTAATAGACCCATCCTTTATCCCCCAGTATCTAATAGACCCATCCTTTATCCCCCAGTTACTAATAGACCCATCCTTGACCCCAGTGACTAATAGACCCATCCTTTACCCCCCAGTGACTAATAGACCCATCCTTTATCCCCCCAGTTGCTAATAGACCCATCCTTTATCCCCCCAGTGACTAATAGACCCATCCTATACCCCCCCAGTGACTAATAGACCCATCCTTGACCCCCCAGTGACTAATAGACCTATCCTTTATCCCCCAGTGACTAATAGACCCATCCTCTACCCCCCCAGTGACTAATAGATCCTTCCTTTATCCCCCCAGGACCAATAGACCCATCCTTTATCCCCCCAGTGACTAATAGACCCATCCTTACCCCCCCAGTGACTAATAGACCCATCCTTTATCCCCCCAGTGACTAATAGACCCGTCCTTTATCTCCCCAGTGACTAATAGACTCATCCTTTACCCCCCAGTGACTAATAGACCCATCCTTTATCCCCCAGTGACTAATAGACCCATCCTGTACCCCCCAGTGACTAATAGACCCATCCTTTATCCCCCAGTGACTAATAGACCCATCTTTTACCCCCCCAGTGACTAATAGACCCATCATTGATCCCCCCAGTGACTAATAGACCCATCCTTTACCCCCCAGTGACTAATAGACCCATCATTGACCCACCCAGTGACTATAGACACATCCTTTACCCCCCAGTGACTAATAGACCCATCCTTTATCCCCCCAGTGACTAAGACCCATCCTTTACACCCCCCAGTGACTATTAGACCCATCATAGACCCCCCCAGTGACTAATAGACCCATCCTTTATCCCCCCAGTGACTAATAGACCCATCCTTTTCCCCCCCCATCAGTGAATAATAGACCCATCCTTTATCCCCCAGTGACTAATAGACCCATCAGTGATCCCCCAGTAACTAATAGACCCATCCTTTATCCCCCCAGTGACTAATAGACCCATCCTTTATCCCCCCAGTGACTAATAGACCCATCCTTTACCCCCCAGTGACTAATAGACCCATCCTTTATCCCCCAGTGACTAATAGACCCATCTTTTATCCCCCCAGTGACTAATAGACCCATCGTTTATCCCCCCAGTGACTAATAGACCCATGCTGTACCCCCCAGTGACTAATAGACCCATAATTTATCCCCCCAGTGACTAATAGACCCATCCTTTACCCCCCCCAGTGACTAATAGACCTATCCTTTATCCCCCCAGTGACTAATAGACCCATCCTTTACCCCCCCAGTGACTAATAGACCCATCTTTATCCCCCCAGGTACTAATAGACCCATCATTTATCCCCCCAGTGACTAATAGACCCATCCTTTATCCCTCCAGTGACTAATAGACCCATCATTGACCCCCCCAGTGACTAATAGACTCATCCTTTATCCTCCCAGTGACTAATAGACCCATCCTTTACCCCCAGTGACTAATAGACCCATCATTGAAACCCCCAGTGACTAATAGACCCATCCTTAATCCCCCCAGTGACTAATAGACCCATCCTTTATCCCCCAGTGACTAATAGACCCATCCTTGACCCCAGTGACTAATAGACCCATCCTTTATCCCCCAGTGACTAATAGACCCATCCTTTATCCCCCAGTACTAGTAGACCCATCCTTTATCCCCCAGTGACTAATAGACCCATCCTTGACCCCCAGTGACTAATAGACCCATCCTTTACCCCCCAGTGACTAATAGACCCATCCTTTATCCCCCCAGTGACTAATAGACCCACCCTTTATCCCCCCAGTGACTAATAGACCCATTCTTTACCCCCCCTGTGACTAATAGACCCATCCATGACCCCCCAGTGACTAATAGACCTATCTTTTATCCCCTCAGTGACTAATAGACCCATCCTTTACCCCCCCAGTGACTAATAGACCCATCCTTAATCCCCCTAGTGACTAATAGACCCATCCTTTATCCCCCCAGTGACTAATAGACCCATCCTTTACCACACCCAGTGACTAATAGACCCTTCCTTTATCCCCCAGTGACTAATAGACCCATCCTTTATCCCCCCGGTGACTAATACTCATCCTTTACCCCCCCCCAGTGACTAATAGACCCATCCTTTATCCCCCCAGTGACTAATAGACCCATCCTGTACCCCCCAGTACTAATAGACCCATCCTTTATCCCCCAGTGACTAATAGACCCATCCTTTACCCCCCCTGTGACTAATAGACCCATCATTGATCCCCCCAGTGACTAAAAGACCCATCCTTTACCCCCCAGTGACTAATAGACCCATTATCGACCCACCCAGTGACTAATAGACCCATCCTTTACCCCCCAGTGACTAATAGACCCATCTTTTATCCCCCCAGTGACTAAGACCCATCATTTACCCCCCCCCAGTGACTAATAGACCCATCATTGACCCCCCCAGTGACTAATAGACCCATCCTTTATCCCCCCAGTGACTAATAGACCCATCCTTTACCCCCCCAGTGACTAATAGACCCATCCTTTATCCCCCCAGTGACTAATAGACCCATCCTTTACCCCCCTAGTGACTAATAGACCCATCCTTTATCCCCCAGTGACTTAATAGACGCATCCTTTATCCCCCCAGGGACTAATAGACCCATCCTTTACCCCCCAGTGACTAATAGACCCATCCTTTATCCCCCCAGTGACTAATAGACCCATCTGTTATCCCCCCAGTGACTAATACCCATTCTTTATCCCCCCAGTGACTAATAGACCCATCCCTTATCCCCCCAGTGACTAATAGACCCATCATTGACCCCCCAGTGACTAATAGACCCATCATTGACCGCCCCCAGTGACTAATAGATCCATCATTGACCGCCCCCAGTGACTAATAGACCCATCCTTTATTCCCCGAGTGACTAATAGACCATCATTGACCCCCCCAGTGACTAATAGATCCATCATTGACCCCCCCCCCCCCAGTGACCAATAGAGCCATTGCATTGCCTGACACACGATACAGCCCAAACGCATGTTATATATGGTTATCAGAGTCATGCATAAACACAGGTACCGTATCAGACCGCTACAAGAGGCCTTTTTATCTACACTTTCCGTGGTTACTGTATCACTGTTGAGATATAGTATTATTAGCTTCTTTGGGGCTGGACAGGTGTTTGATGTGGTCTAGGAACAGAGGGAGTTTGTATGAAGGAAGAAGAATGAGTATTGGTGTGGGAGGCTAGGTAAAGATGGGGGCATACGCTACGCTGCGCATGGCCTTGGTGCTCATCTCTGTGGCATAAGCCCTTTGAGCTTGTGGTGGGTGACAACCCGTTACCCTGGGACACAGGGTTAGTGTGACATCCAGGTTACCACAGTTACCTTCCCCAGGTACCCATATATCAACCCCAAAAGGGAGGAAGAACAGCTGGTTTGGCTGGTCGTCAACTTGTCTTGGCCCGGATTGGAACCAGGGCCCGCAGATTGGTAACCCGGCGCGCGAACCACTGCACCACGGAGGCGACGGGAGGCTGTGGTATGTAAATATATAATGTACTTTTACTGAAGAATTAATGAAACTAATGAAATATGTGTATCAAAGACCCTACACCTTGTAGGCTCTTTGATGTGCATCATATCAAAACACAAATTAAAATATTGTTTCGAGGCCTCACATTTGGATCTAGAAGGGCTACATGAAGGCACTCATTTCAGAACTTTAAATTAAATAAAAAATTCTTGTCGTTTGTGTATTTCAGGATGCACTGGTGAAGATGGGGCCACACGTCATGCTGCGCGTGGCCTCTGTGCTCATCTCCGTCACATCAGTCCTTGAGGCTGTGGTTGGCGAGGACCCGGGTCACAGGGCTAGTGTAACACCCGGGTTACCACAGTTACCTTCTCCAAGTTTCCCATTTATCCAACATCTATCCTTCCAGAAAGGAAGGAAGAACGGCTTGGTGGGCTGGTCGCCGACTTGCCCTTGCCCGGATTTGAACCAGGGACACTAGCCACTACACCACGGAGGCGACCAACACAATGATGGTACATATTAAAATAGAAATAAGAAAATGTCAAATTAAGTTCACCCTATGTGCAAATCGTTCCTTAAACTCAAGAGCTGTCATATTTTGGACGGTTCCTGTATGCAAATACTGGTGGCGTAAGGAAGGAAGGTGTGTGTGTTTGAGGCGGTGGTATTAATACAATTAATGAATGAAATAAATTTTGATTATATTTCATTCATTAATTGTATAATATATTTTCCACACCACCGCCTCTCTCGCACACACACCTTCCTCCACCAGTATTTGAAGCCAAGAAGCCTGCAAAATATGACACAGCAGAGTTTAAGGAACGATTTGCACAATTAAAGGAAAAAATAAAGGAAAACGACTTTAAATACTCGTCATTTATTATGATATACAGAAAGACTTGAATGGTAAGCGAGTTGCCTCTGGTGAGTGCTGAGGGGAGCTGTATGTTGTTTGTAGAGGAATCTTGGTGTGTGTTCACGTGTGGGAGGGACTGCGGTGAAGGTCTTGGCCGTGACTTCCTCCTCAAACACACTGCCGTTCTTGCACTCAGACCTGAGGGGAGAAATATTTGAGTAATTTTTTTGATACAGGTACATAATTATTATTAAAAACCGGTGATAAAGGAGACACGGGCTGGGAAGTGAGTACTAATTCCTGATTAGTTTCGCCTCTACTTTACTGGGCTTCTTCAGAGGAATACAGGCTTCAGGTATTCCTCTGAAGAAGCCCAGTAGAGGCGAAACTAGTCAGGAATAAAGTACTCGCTTCCCAGCCCATGTCTCTCCCCTTCATCACATGTTTTCACACTTTTTAGTATGTCTACACATCAATATTAGTTATTTCTACCTATGTATCTGCCTTCATAAAACTAAAAGCATGGACGGAGTACACATAGATGATGGAGATAAGAATAGGAACGAAGTAAGATTACGGTTCATAGTTAAAGAAAAACGGCAGGAACAAAGGATATTATTGCTTGATTTAATCACTGTAGACTTTAGAGCAGAGAAGGATGGAATTTAATTTTAAGGGGGATACTAAAGGGTTGTATCAAATATATGTGTGTGGTTGTGGGGACTGAGTGCAGGACGATAATGGTAACTGGGATTACTTTCTTGTGTACAGGTTTGGTGGTGGATGGTGAAGGCGTGACGAGATCGGAAGTGGTACCCTAGACGGCATTATAATCAGGACATAAAGCTAAATAAAGAACTGATGGTCAATACAACAAATAGAAGAATCTTACGTGTTTTGTGGCTGAACATTTCCAGGAGGCATCTCTAGGCGGCAGTCCCGGGCAGTGTGTGCGTCAGTGTTGCTGTGGCAGCCGAGCACTCTTCACCCACCGCGCCATCACGCCTTCACACACCCTACGGAGAGATTGCAAGCGCCTCTTTGAGTGACGCTCCAACCGTTTTGTTAGCAGACCGCGAGGCTACGGATGCTCGGGTCACCCTTACTCCCTGCCAGAGTGGGATTTGAGGCGGCAATGCTTCAACAAACACCAACACACAACTTGTATCACCAGATTTCATGTTGATTGTGTAGCATAGAGCCATTTCATGCTTGCCTGTTTGAAAAGTGATGTGTTTATTGCATCATTGACTCCATATATCATATTTGTATATCATATTTGAAATTAATAACTATACTTGCAATAGATTCATTTTAGAGTATATATATACTCTAATATGAATCTATTGCAAGTATAGCTATTGTATGTTAAATATGATATACATGGAGTCAATGATGCAATAAACATCACATTTTAAACAGGCAAGCATGAAATGGCTCTGATACACAATCAACATGAAATATGGTGATACAACTTGTGTTTTGGTGTAATTTAATTGGTTTATTTGGTATATATAATTTCCATTAACGCAGATTTTATTAACTAACTTACCGTCAACAACACTATAGTCGCCAATGCACTAATGTCGCCAGGCGCCATATATTACGTTTTTTAGCATCACTACAGACTTATGTGCCACTAAAGACAGGTACATAATATAAACTACTGTGCATGCCTCTTCAGTGGCACATACAAGTCTGTAGTGATGCTAACATTCGTAATATATGACATCTGGCGACATTAGTGCAGTGGCGACTATAGTGTTATTGACGGTACAGCTTGTTGACTAGAATGCAAACATCTTGTAAATCTACTAGTGTGTTATAATGCCCTAATAGTGTTATTGGCTACATGTAACGCTACCTACTACATGAAATAAGAACTTTGCTGATCACGTATTAAATCATTATCATTAATATTGAGTTTTATCATTACTTCCTAATGTTACATATTTACTTTACATAATCAGGATGTATGAAATGTCATTATGTGTAGAAGACTTAGCAAGTTATACTCAAGCTGTACCATCAACAACACTATAGTCGCCACTGCACTAATGTCAGATATAAATTAATCTTACGTCTACTCAATATATCAAATCCGAGAAGAATCTTAGGTATTTGTGTGGCTGAACGATTTGTTGGAGTGACTTTTCGTAGTTGTATGGCCAACAATATTATATTTTATATAGCAAAGGAAAGTTCTGGGCGTGAAAAGGTTAATAAAGAACATAGTTAATACGACAAATAGTGAAGAATATTACGTGTTTTGCGCTGAGATTCAAAATAGTGCAGTCCCGGTGTCGTGTGGGCAAGGGTTTTGTATGTGTGNTTACTAGTGTTTATAATGCCCTAATGGTTATTGGTACAGTAACGCTACTATACAAAAATAAGAACTTGTGATCACGTATTAATCATTATCTTTAAATATTGAGTTTTAATATTCCCTAATGTCATTTACTTACATAACAGGATGTATGAAATGTCATTTTTGGGGTAAGCTTAAAAGTTATACTAAGGTACCATCAAACACTATAGTCGCCACTGCACTAATGTCAGATAAAAATTTAAATCTTACGTCTACTCAATATATCAAATCCGAGAAGAATCTTGGGTATTTGTGTGGTGAACGATTTGTTTGGGTGACTTTTCGTAGTTTTTATGGCCACAATATAATTTATATAGCAAAGGAAAGTTCTGGGCGTGAAAAGGTTAATAAAGAACATAGTTAATACGACAAATAGTGAAGAATATTACGTGTTTTGCGGCTGAAGGATTTCCAGGAAGCATATTAGTGGCAGTCCCGGTGTCGTGTGGGCAAGTGTCTGTTTGTGAGGGTAGTGTGTGCGTCAGTGTTGCTGTGGCAGCCGAGCACTCTTCACCCACCGCGCCATCACGCCTTCACACACCCTGCGGAGAGATTACAAGCATTAGTTATGTGTATTTTTCAGTCTCAAATATATATTAATAAAAAAGTTATTTCCCGGTGTCAATACATGATGAATAATAAGTAAAGCACACGTACAAGCAAGCAGGGGCCTCGTTTTGTCTTCAAAGGTGGGGGACAATCAGCAACATGCTATCTTGTGACTTGTGAGCATTGTAATAGGCCGGTGCAGCATTGTTGTCATGTGAGGGTAAATGTATGCACAGTGCAAGCACATGTTATTGTAAAAGGCTCTCCCTGAAGGCTCTAAAGGTAGATGCTTGATGTTTGAAGAATTTCATCAGTTATCGACGCAGCTAAGATGGATCTCCACTGTAACCAGACAGCTCTCTCTCAGACTATCCCTAGAGAGCTGTCTGCTAGTGCTTATAGTGTTGTCCGGGAGGCGGGTTACAAAACCCCGGCTAACACCCGGTACCCATTCACTGCTGGGTGGACAGGGGCTCGGGTTTTAAGTTAACAGCCCAACTGTTTCCGCTCCGCCCGGGGATCGAACCCGGGACTTCTCGGTTGTGAACCGAGCGTGCTACCCCTACACTACGGAGTACCCTAGAGATAAGACTATTTTTCAATCCTTGTTTATTAAAAGTTTAGCTGAAAACCATTCCATGGAAAATTTATAAAGTTACTTTTAACGTTTTTAAAAGATGGGGGGACAAAAGATACCCTGTCCCCCCACTACACAATGTAGGGGGCGTGTTCCCCACCCAAACGAGGCTCACGCAAGCAGGGTTTTTTTTTAATACATAAAAGAAAATACTGGTGAGACATTCTAAGTTGACAGTGTTGTTATCAGTAAGTTATAATGATGGTTCACAACAACTACTACTACTACTATTATTTATGCTGCTACTACTACTACTAATACAACAACTACTACTACAACTACTACTACAACATCGTAAAACAACAGCGTAAAATATCGGGGAGGGATTTTACAGAATACAGCAAACTATGGAAAGCCTTGGATTGATTGGATTGATTGAATGCCAAAAAAGGTAAATGTGCCAGACATCAGAGGTCATATGGCACTATGGCAAAGCATAAAAAGGGGAGGAGTTATAGAAAATAGCGAAACGGTGAGGGAAGGGGAAAGAACGGAATGTTACAGCAGGATGGTTAGATCAGATGAAGGATGTGGATTTGTTGGAGGAAGGAGGTTAAATTGTCCAGGGAGAAGGAGGGGGATTCCGGGAGAAGGAGGGGGATTCCGGGAGAATTTCCGCAAGACAGGGAGGTCGGGAAAGGGAGGACACATGAGGGAAGGAACTGGAACGGGCAGTAGTAAGATGGGGGCAGGATATTAGGACATGTTGGACAGTGAGAGGAGCTTGACAGGGTGTGCAGAGGGAAAGCCTGGGAGCCTTTCAGGTAACACGGTACGGGACAGGAAGGAACAGAAGAGCCATCGCACATCCACCTTCCTACGACTTGTATTACTTTGACTTATATTTACTTTATATTAATGCAAGGTATCATAGGAGTAAAAACGATTAAAATTAGAGATTAAAAAAATATCCTATCAAAAGTATAACGAGTATTAAGCCACACACACACACACACTACATTGTCACCCACTACTCTTTCTGGAATTCTCTCTCTCTCTCCCCCCCTTCACACGCACACACACACACACACACTTTGTCGTATATTTATAATGGTTACAGCTACACACTATCATCTCTTTTCCTTGGCATCACACAAGTATTCGCCACACTCGCACATCTTTTCAGTGGTGACGTATAAGAAGTACAAAGTTGTGCTATGTGTACGTTAATACCGTCACCATGGAAGTGTTACACCACAAACCATTGATGTCCCCCGCCTTCTATACATAGACATAAGAAATATAGGAAGCTACAAGAGGCCGAGACGTCAACGAGTAGTTTCTCGTTACTTAACACTACCTAATCACCTTTAAGATTTTATCCAGACTCATTTTATACACTCCTATTGACTCCGCACAACTACTGTCTCTGAGTCCATTACCAATCCTTCACCACCCTATTTTGAACCAGTTATCCCTATTTCTTTAAATCTACGCTTTTCCACTTGAACCGTGAGCTTCTTACTTCTTACCAGTCTTGCCTCAAGCACACTGCTAGCCAAGCCAAATACTTAGCTTGTTGTTTATGACAAAACTTAAATTACAGTAATATTAAGATAAAAACTCAAGTTATTTATTTTTTCTCCAATAATATCTTTACATTAGGACCCAGAAAATTGATGACACTACTGAGTGCTGATACTTAGCACTACATTTTCAAAACATCATTATAATAAGAGTTTGATGAGTGAGCGCACGTAAAATCGTCTCTCCTCCCCTTACAACAACATTCATACTCTCAAAAGTAATGACATTTGCGACGAACTCATAGAGAAAAGTGTCTTAGAATCAATAAGGTAAACAGAAACATACTTCCAATTGTGAGGGAATTCTGGTCCTAACGTAAAATATACCTAGAATAAATACACAAGAGTACATTACAAAGCTCATTGATCATGTTTCCCTGATCCACGGCGGTAGATGCCTCCTTCCCCGTCAGCGCGGCGGCGTGAAGGGTGTGGCACGCGGAGGCCTGAATAGAGTCACGCTGTCACCACCCGTCCTGCTGCTCGCTGGGCTCGCTCAAGACTATCGCTCTTACCGGATTACTGAAGGAACTCAACTCTGTCTCTGCTTCGAAACACTACCTATAGTCTATTTTTTTTTACGAAGCGAAAGTTCCATTCTATCTTAAGGTCTCATGCTTAAAGTTATGCCTATGTTTACCTGATATGGTTAACTATGATAAAATAAAGCTGTAATTTAGAAGAAGTGTAGTATTCCCTTCTCCTGGCATCAAATATCCGTCAGTAATCAGCAAGGGGGCAGGATTTTTCACCTCGATTCTGCTTCGAAACACTAAGCCTTTCCCTTATTTCCTTCCCACGCCCTTACATGTGGACCTTTCATCAATAATTCTTGACCTATAACGTTATCTAAGTCTTAAATGCTAGTAAATGTGAGTTAGTAATAGTGTTGATATAGTTTTGTAGTATTTTTTGTAAGGTTTTTTTTTTTTTGCTACGTAGTTTTAGGGTTGTTTAAGGACTGGATTGCTTAACAGTGGCGTAGTTAGATATCTATCAATAGGGGGGGGGGGGGGCACTAGGCAATCGGAGCTCAGGGGCCACTCTGATGCTCTGATAGAAGGGTATATTCTAAGTTCAGATCAGTGGTGGGCATTAGAGCATTGTACAGAATACGGCAGCCATGGCCAGTGGGGGGGCACGTGCTCCCCCCCCATGCCCCCCCGTAGCTACGCCACTGCACAGTTGCCAAAATCCCTCTATGTATGTTACAGTGAGAATCAGCATAATAATTGCTATAAGTGCAGTTTAAACCAATACACACGATCGGTGGTTTACCCTGTGGCTGACTGCACGGCTGGCTGGTGAACACACACACACACACACACACACGAAAACTTTCTCATCACACACACACACGTATTACAGGAACTACCACGTGTATGCCGACGGGTCTGTTGTAGCTTCCTTATGTTCTTCTGTTGCCTCCTTAAGGAACACGGCAAACACTGTGGCTACTGCCTAGGCACTTACTTGTCTTGCATCCACGGCTGCTTCTCATGGGGAGGCATGAGGTCCTGTCACCTCTGGATCTTGAAACACAGGAACTACCACGTGTAGCTCTCACGGCCTCTTGTAGCTTCCTTTGTTCTTATGTTCCTATCTTGAAACACTTCCTTCTTTCTGAATCATATCCTGAAAAATAAGAAAAATAAATAATTTGAGCCCATCATGAAAGCCTAATAGAGTTGATAAGATGCTGTGAGGCACTTTACGGCACTGACAAGGAAGCTTCTCGCAGCGCTGCTACAATAGTCATGAAGAGTCATCGAGGGAAGTTATCGGCTGAAGTCCTCACTCACAACATACTACCCTCAACAACACTATAGTCGCCACTGCACTTATGTCGCCAGGCGCCATATATTACACATTTTAGCATCACTACAGACTTGTATGTGCCCCTGAAGACATGTACATAATATAAACTACTGTGCATGCCTCTTCAGTGACACATACAAGTCTGTAGTGATGCTAAAATTCGTAATATTTGGCGCCTGGCGACATTAGTGCAGTGCGACTATAGTGTTGTTGACGGTAGAGGTGCCCAGGTATAATGTTTGATGCAGCAAAGAGAAAAAATACAACAACTCAATGAAACTGATGAGCAGGCATAGATATGTGCCGCAACCATGCATGATCATGGCAAATTTTGTATCATTTGTCAATATTGGTCATTGTTTTTGCCTTTAGCTTACATCTTAGNCTTTCATCACCACACACACGTATTACAGGAACTACCACGTGTATGCCGACGGGTCTGTTGTAGCTTCCTTATGTTCTTCTGTTGCCTCCTTAAGGAACACGGCAAACACTGTGGCTACTGCCTAGGCACTTACTTGTCTTGCATCCACGGCTGCTTCTCATGGGGAGGCATGAGGTCCTGTCACCTCTGGATCTTGAAACACAGGAACTACCACGTTTAGCTCTCACGGCCTCTTGTAGCTTCCTTATGTTCTTATATTCCTATCTTGAAACACTTCCTTCTTTCTGAATCCAAATCCTGAAAAATAAGAAAATAAATAATTTGAGCCCATCTTGAAAGCATAATAGAGTTGATAAGAATGCTGTGAGGCACTTTACGGCACTGACAAAGAAGCTTCTCGCAGCGCTGCTACAATACAAGTCATGAAGAGTCATCGGAGGGAAAGTTATCGGCTGAATTCCTCACTCACAACATACTACCCTCAACAACACTATAGTCGCCACTGCACTTATGTCGCCAGGCGCCATATATTACACATTTTAGCATCACTACAGACTTGTATGTGCCCCTGAAGACATGTACATAATATAAACTACTGTGCATGCCTCTTCAGTGACACATACAAGTCTGTAGTGATGCTAAAATTCGTAATATTTGGCGCCTGGCGACATTAGTGCAGTGGCGACTATAATGTTGTTAACGGTAGAGGTGCCCAGGTATAATGTTTGATGCAGCAAAGAAAACAAAATACAACAAACTCAATGAAACTGATGAGCAGGCATAGATATGTGCCGCAAACCATGTATGATCATGGCAAACATTTTGTATCATTTATCAATATTGGTCATTGTTTTTGCCTTTAGCTTACATCTTATGAACATCTAGCACTAAATAGTCAAAGATCTCTGCTGTTCTATTCCCATCCACCTCCCTTCATTTCTGTCACACTCAATCGAGCATCAGTTATAGCAGTCATTCAATATTAATACTAATAGTAATTCATAGTAATATAATAGTACTACTAATACTGTTATCTGCATTGCAATATAGTGTGTCCTTTCACTACGATGTATGCAATAAAGAATGAAACACCAGCAATGGTTCTTTCCATCCATTCCTGTCAACAAATCTGATGCTGGGAACTCAGATCAAGGAGACGAGTGCGGCGAGTGACTCAAGACGCCTGGAAATGGTGAGCTCAGAGTCCCGAGTTCGAGTCCCGCTGGGAGCAAGCTCTTCTGCAATCATTACTCCCTCAAGAGTGTGTATGTGTGTGCGTGTGCGTGTGCGTGTGCGTGTGCGTGTGCGTGTGCGTGTGTGTGCTTAAATTATATATACGAGAACGTGAACCTACAAATGATTTGAGTCTAATGAGATCAAAATGACTAATGAGATATAATAAGAGATACGCAATTCATTGGTTCACTAAAAGGGTAGTAGACCAATGTAATAAACCCAATCTTATAGTCATTAGTAAAACACGTACGTAAGTTATAAGAGCAGGTTAGATAATACTATGAATGATGATGACAGAATAATTCACGTACTCATGATGATTACGAAGACAGCGTGGCATTGAAGGGCACAGGAAAAAGATAACGTGGGCTCCCATCTTATCAAGCTTGGAGACGTAAACAACTACTAACCCTTATCCCCCTCCCCCCCCCCCCCCCCCTCGCTCCTCCGGTTTCTGCCTCCTGTGCAAGAGAGGAAATGTAATGTAGCTACTGAAGTTGTGTGTGTGTGTGTGAAATGATCTTTCATTTAAGAAAAGGAACCTTTGGATATCTGAAATTGATATGTGTGTGGCAAAAAATGGCTGTGTTCCTTATGTAAAGACAATAGATGTGAATCAGTCCATGTGGGGTTCGGACCACGCGCCCCTGTGTGTGGTGCTGGATACGAGGGGGGCTAAACCGGGATGCCCCCCAGCCATCCTAGGGAAACGATCCGGGTAGGCTGGGTGACAGTACGGGTATAACAAACCCCCCGGGTCACCCAAACACTGGCGAAAGTTTAAAAACGTTTTTTGTTAAACTAAAGAATTTACTGTATAAAAGGGGAAAAAAAAGACACCCCCCGATTGAGCGTATGACTCCCAGGAGGTTAACACTTATCAGCAGGATTTGAAACAGTGAACCACGTTGCCCACGCTGCTTCAGCAAGGGTTCGACACTCCGCTGAGTGAAGTACTCTACCGCGTTGGCAAGGTCCTGGAGACAAACGATGCAAAACAAATATGGGCGGCTGTGAACGGGAAAAAGGGAAACATTGATACAAAGTGAAAACTTCCGACCTGATGACAAAACAGTTTCGACGCACTTTAAAGGAAATTTATTAAACCCCAGGTCCCTCCCCACGAATGTTGGCTGAGAGTATTGACCTTGACTCGGCCCTACAATCCCATATTGGACGACCCGTTTACCGCCAAGGGAGTTAGGCACTGTAACATCCACCTAAAGAAGAATAAAACTACATAGGGATTTGCCCAGGTCTGATTAGGTCTTTACCAGCTACGTGGTTTATGTTTTCTCTGAGTGTGTTTAATGTTTGTGTTCACTGGTATGTGCTGACCCAATGTTTGTGGTGTTTTTAATAAACTATTTGTCCTCTTTAAAAAACTGGTGAAAGGCTGAAAATGTGGGTAATTACAGAGTCTTAGTGTTTATGAATACTTTTGGCCAAGATGTATGATTTATTATTGGGTTTAAACCGTCCTCACCTTATGGATGAACATTGATAATTGCCAGGCGGGTGGTCCAACGCGGGCGTTTGGGTTTTATCGAGCAGATAATGAGTTTGGGGGTTTTTTATGTGACTATGCCTATAAGAAAGGTCAAACTGTATTACTTTTGGGCGATTTAAATAAAGGCAATTGAAAAAAGTCCCACGATAAAGTTAATTTCAGTTTTGAATCATTGGGTTGCGGTAGAATAATTTCTCGAGCCCTTTTCGCAATGTATGGAATGTACGAAGAATGGTACACTCAGCCGTATGACAAACTACTGCGGCCGTTTAGGCAGGGGAGCACCGACGAGTTTCTCTTTTTGTTATATGTATAGATCGTGGTGAAGATGCTGCAGCTGAAATTGGTAAGATGGCTTCTAGGCCACTGAAACTCTCTTTTGCTGATGGTGATGCTGTGCCATTGCTATTCAAGAGAGATTTTCCCCCAAAAAAGTTAGAGGTAGTCATAAAATTGTATGAGTAGGGTTGGCCATAAACAAAAAAAAGAAAAAAATTTTTGTGGTGGGGGGTTTATGGGGCAGAAACCTCCAGCTGTCACTCGTGTACTTGTATTTCATCTCTCAAAGTATCATTCTAGCCCTGGTTATGACGATGCTAAGAAAACACTTTTTATAAAGCTTCAGGGTCATCGAGTGAGATGACACTGAATAAGTTTCGTGTTTTGTGCCACAAATACAGAAATGCCTTCGTGTACAAGCGACGGTTTTTCGACGCACCCTGAAGGGTGCCTGCTCTACAGAAAACCCAAAACATGGTTTCCCTAACAACCCAAAGAGCCTAAAAGTTCAATACAAAAGTCAGGCGAAGTTTATTGGGGGAACATAACCGATTTTGACCTGTGTTTTTACAAACGGAATACTCTGGAGGACATACTTACAAAGAGAAGGTTCATTTTTTTTTAACAAACTTCCCTATAATTCAGATAAACCCTTTTTCAGGTATAGAATTGTGTCACCAGGCCAACACACCCAGGCTACGTTTCTCCGCACACATTCAACATAACCAGAGTGTTGACCTTTAGCAAGGAAAAAACAATAAGAAAAAAAAGATTCAACCTAATTCACTTTTACAGATCTTTCTTAACCCCACACTTTCCTCCAGGTTTAAAAACCCAAAGGGATTTTATTCCTCTATCAAAGTCAAACATTTCAAGACTACGTGTTTGTCCCCCAGTCTGAAGATGAAACAGGTAGTGGAGCAGGACACCACCAAATGCGCCTGTGTACATGTAATAGTAAAGCTTCAAACGAAGAAATTTTTTGTTAAATGTCCTGTATCCTTAACGTAAGACAAAAATACACTATGCGAAATTTTTATGTATAAAAATCTATGGGTTGCAAAGACAATGCAAAAAAAATTGTGTAGTTTTTTTTTTCGTTTTTGAAAATTTTATTCTTGGTCGTCTGCTTGCAATAACGTAACTCAAATTTTTAGAAAACTTAAAATAAAAAATATTATTTGGACAAAATAATGTAAACTATGTTTATTTCCTATGCTATTGTAATGTTTTTGTCAATAAACAAACTAAACTGTGTATGTGTGTGTGTGTGTGTGTCAGGATAGTGTTGTGTTATCGTCTATCAGGTAGGATCGCCTGTAATACAACTGTAGTACGATATGGCATCCACACTCACAGCCTCGCTACCACTATTACTACTACTAGTACTCATACACACGCACACACACTCAAGTTAGTAACAGGACGACCTTCACCAGACTAGTGTGTTCCCCCCTATCACCTGAGCGCTGGCAGCCTCTCGTGCGGTATCAGTGGCTATCAGCCGCGGGTCTCCCAGTGCTATCTGGGCGGCCCTCAAACCAGTGTCTTGCCTTCCTCCTCACCACCACCACCACCTGCCGCACACCACCTGTCGCACACCACCACCACCACCTGTGTTGACGCTCACCACCACCACTGTGTTGACGCTCACCACCACCACCACCACTAATTTGATGCTCACCACCACCACCACCTGTGTTGACGCTCACCACCACCACCACCACCACCTGTGTTGACGCTCACCACCACCACTGTGTTGACGCTCACCACCACCACCACTACTAATTTGACGCTCACCACCACCACCACCTGTGTTGACGCTCACCACCACCACCACCACCTGTGTTGACGCTCACCACCACCACGGTGTTGACGCTCACCACCACCACCACCACCTGTGTTGACGCTCACCACCACCACTGTGTTGACGCTCACCACCACCACCACCTGTGTTGACGCTCACCACCACCACCACCACCACTGTGTTGACGCTCACCACCACCACCTGTGTTGACGCTCACCCGCCCCTCACACACCCTCAGGTAACCACCACCTCACCCATCCTAAACAGACAGGTGGATACATCTCTGGCTAGAAAGCAAACATTGGGGGGAAAAAGTTTGCATAAGCAATGAATATAACTACAACCTGTATTCTTTGTGTGGCCATCCTACCTTGATGCCATAAGCAATGACCAAGCAGGACTGTTTAGATGAAGAGCTGATCTGTCTGTGTTTGGCAGGATGGAGCGGTGGTCGGGGCGCGTGGCCCTGGTGACGGGCGCCAGCGCGGGCATCGGCGCCAGCATGGCGTGGCGCGCAGGCTGGTGGCGGAGGGCATGCGGGTGGTGGGCGCCGCCCGCAGCGTGGAGCGAGTGCAGGTAACGTCCCCCCCCCCCCCCCCTTTGTTACTGTTACTGTCATGAACACTGCACACAGGCCAGGTACAGACGGCTCATTACAAGGCAATACAAGTGTTACTATAGCTGATGATGCATACCATTAGCCAGGCTTCTGAGACGCCCCGCCGCGTGCAGGACATACGACACTGTCTAGCTAGCCATGCCCCGTGCCTCCCTCACCCACGCCACCACCACGCCCACACTGTGCACAGGCCCTGGCGGATGAGCTGAAGGGCCAGCCGGGCACTCTGATCCCCATCAAGTGTGACATCACCAAGGACGACCAGGTGGTGAGAATGTTCGCGCGCATCAAGCAGAAGCTCGGCGGCGTGGACGTGTGCGTCAACAACGCGGGACTCGCCGTCTTAAAGGACCTGCTGGGTAAGCCACCACTGCACACCTTGTAACACTTAACTGCCGGGATAGCCTGACTTTCTTGATCACATGATGAAATAACCCTGCTAGGGTCCGTGTTGTGTGCCCCTGTGGCCATGCACCACCTGTGGCTGGCCCTGAGCCTTGTGTAGACCTGTGTTTGACAGAGGGCAGCCCCGAGGAGTGGCGCAGCATGCTGGACCTCAACGTGGTGGCGCTGTGTCTGTGTACGCGGGAGGCCGTGGCCTCCATGCGGGAACGCGGCGTGGATGACGGCCACGTCATCCACCTCAACAGGTGGGTCCTGGGCCACCCTACCTGCCTGGCTGCCTGCCTGGCTGGCAGCGAGGGATTCACCTATATATTACACATCGCAGACGCCACAATCCATTTATACTGGTGTGAATCAGCATAAGTTATGAAAGCTTTATCATAGTCTAGGTTTGACCAAGTAGCCTATATATATATACGTATTTCATAATCAAATCTGGTGTCCCTAAATACAATGATATAATGTATTTATATAATATGATACAATGGTATTTTGTCAACAGACATTACTCCACCGCTGATGGATTATTTTCCTTTTCTCTAACAAAGCATCGCCGGCCACTACATTTCTCAAATTCCCAGCTTCCACTTTTACTGCGGCACCAAGCAAATGGTGACCACCCTCACCGAGGCGCTGCGGCTGGAGCTGCGGCGCGCCAACAGCAAAATTAGGATCTCAGTAAGTTGTGTGTGCTTCTTACCATGGTCTTGATTACGACCTGGCCTCGCAATGGCCAGTTATCATTCTCCCGGCAGGGAATTTAAAACTCATAGAACTGATCTGTGGTGGGTAAGGCTGAGACTCATTTGGCGGAATACTTGACTTCTCGCTCTCTTTCCTCTCTGTGTGCAGAGCATCAGCCCCGGCTTGGTGGAGACAGAGTTCGCCGTCAACGCCGGCATGAGTCAGGACGCGGCACAACAGTTATACCAGGAGAGGCCGAGCATTCAGGCCGGTGACGTCACAGACTCGCTCATCCACGTGCTGGCTGCCCCGCCCCACGTGCAGGTGAATACTACTTAGGCCCGGTTCACACTTCACGTTTTTGCTGTCCGTAGTCTACGTGCGTCTGTCATCAGTGACTCACAGTACGTCACAGTGACGTCACTCCCTGCCTGTGTAGTATGAACCAGGCAGTGGCGGTCCTGGCTTGGGTGGCGCCCCCCCACCCACCCCTCGCTTCTGCTGTTACACAAAAAAGTCAAAATTCAACACTAAATATTTTTATATTAAGATACTAGAATCCCAAAAATTTTATCCGTAGCATTTCAAATAATGCAACAATTACAAATAATATATATAGAACCATAAATATACAACATAAATACCAAAATAATGAAAATAAAGCTTAAGTTATATACAAGCAAAAAAACAAAAAAATTGAAAAAATTGTTGTTTAGGATAGTCAGTACAAGCAAAAGAAACCATAATGATGTCACCTACCAAATAGGTAATGGGTTAGTTAAGGTGTCATAGTATTGTTGCAGGCTACACACGCCTGCAAATTGCAATGATGCATGCTAGTACTGTTTGAATTATGCTCCTGATGTCTTATACCTTTTCTTATCCATTTGTTTTGGCGCCACACATCCCCCAACGGTGTCAATTAAGACTAAGAGACTAGACTAAATATATGGAATAATAGAAGCGACTGTAGGAAGCCGAACACGCTGCTCCAAAGTTCTGTTCACAATCAGCTGATCGGCGATGCGCTCCACTTGCCGCCTTTAGTTACAAGCATTTTTATATACACAGTCCACCACCATGCATTTATTTCCGACATATACTAACTACTAGAGCTATTATATACTATTATTATTTAAGATCATAATTATTTTATTATTATTATTATTATTATTGCTATTATTATTTTATAAAAAAAAAAAAAATCGGGCACTCCATGCCGCCCCCTCGACGATGCCGCCCTGGGCGATTGCCCATGTCGTCCATGCCTAGGACCGCCACTGGAACCAGGCTACAACCACAACGTTGCTGGAGCAGTGATGACGTCACTGACCTTGAGAGACGCGCGTCCAGGCTCACATTATTCGGAGCTCACAATTCTTTCTCCGCGGGCTGCGGGAGTAAAGGGGTGACGTCACTGTGACGTCACTGATCTGATCGCCACGCCCACGTAGACACGGACAGCAAAAACGTGTAGTGTGAGCCCCGCCTCACTGCCTGCTTTCACGGGTACCTTTATAGCGGCACACTGGATAATACTGATGTAGTCATGGTGAAATCCCTCCATCTGTGTCCTATGCGGCAGCAGCAGGGTTGGCGAGGCGCGGGTTGGTATATATTGGTACACGTATTGTAACACAACCATCATGTCTCCACAGATCCATGACGTGCTGATCATGCCCCTGTGAGCGCCGGCGAGGCTACTGCACGGCTGACTGACGGGCTGGCCAACTGACTGATTGCTGAACACACACACACACACACACACACACACACATAATGACACACACACACACACACACACGAAAACTTTCTCATTACCCATGGCATCACTTCTAAACACATACTAACGTCCATAATATAAAGATAAACTACAGTGTCTGTGATCAGTCAATGTGCTGAATAAACTAAATAAAAAATGTCTAATTGAAATAAGCCGCAAATTATTTTCCCTCGACGAATCAACTATTTAATGCAGGGGTTAACTATTTCACCTATAAGAAGAGGAATACATGGATACTATATGATAAGAAGCATGGTAATACTAGTGTGTAGCAACCATATTTACATAACAATTAGTTCTTTTGAGATATGATGTCATTATGTTTTTCTCATCTTCCCTAACACAATGTTTATCATTATTTTGGTCATTATTCTCCATGATGCCCCGTCACCCAGCCCGCCTTAATTACCCTCCTGTCCAAGACAAGAATTGTAATGAACTCCAGCTGTGTGTGTGTGTATGTGTGTGTGTGTGTGTGTGTGTGTGTGTGTGTGTGTGTATGTGTGTGTGTGTGTGTGTGGGTGTGTGTGTGTGTGTGTGGGTGGGTGGGTGGGTGGGTGGGTGTGTGTGTGTGTGTGGGTGTGGGTGTGTGTGTGTGTGGGTGTGTTTGTGTGTGAGTGTGGGCGTATGTGTCTGTGAGTGTGTGAGTGTGAGTGTAAGTGTGAGTGTGAGTGTGGGTGTGGGTGTGGGTGTGGGTGTGGGTGTGGGTGTGTGTGTGTGTGTGTCAGGGTAGTGTTGTGTTATCGTATATCAGGAAGGATCGCCTGTAATACAACTGTAGTACGATATGGCATCCACACTCACAGCCTCGCTACCACTATTACTACTACTAGTACTCATACACACGCACACACACTCAAATTAGTAACGGGACGACCTTCACCAGACCAGTGTGTTCCCCCCTATCACCTGAGCGCTGGCAGCCTCTCGTGTGGTATCAGGCTATCAGCCGCGGGTCTCGCAGTGCTATCTGGGCGGCCCTCAAGCCAGTGTCTTGCCTTCCTCTTCACCACCACCACCACCACCTGCCGCACACCACCTGCCGCACACCACCACCACCACCTGTGTTGACGCTCACCACCACCACTGTGTTGACGCTCATCCGCCCCTCACACACCCTCAGGTAACCACCACTTCACCCATCCTAAACAGACAGGTGGATACATCTCTGGCTAGAAAGCAAACATTGAGGGGGAAAAAGTTTAGATAAGCAATGAAAACAATTAAAACATGTATTCTTTGAGTGGCCATCCTACCTTGATGCCATAAACAATGACCAAGCAGGACTGTTTAGATGAAGAGCTGATCTGTCTGTGTTTGGCAGGATGGAGTGGTGGTCGGGGCGCGTGGCCCTGGTGACGGGCGCCAGCGCGGGCATCGGCGCCAGCGTGGCGCGCAGGCTGGTGGCGGAGGGCATGCGGGTGGTGGGCGCCGCCCGCAGCGTGGAGCGAGTGCAGGTAACGTCCCCCCCCCCCTCCTGTTACTGTTACTGTCATGAACACTGCACAAAGGCCAGGTACAGGCGGCTCATTACAAGGCAATACAAGTGTTACTATAGCTGATGATGCATACCATTAGCCAGGCTTCTGAGACGGCCCGCCGCGTGCAGGAGGACATAAAACACTGTCTAGCTAGCCATGCCCCGTGCCTCCCTCACCCACGCCCCCACCACGCCTTCACTGTACACAGGCCCTGGCGGATGAGCTGAAGGGCCAGCCGGGCACTCTGATCCCCATCAAGTGTGACATTACCAAGGACGACCAGGTGGTGAGCATGTTCGCGCGCATCAAGCGGGAGCTCGGCGGCGTGGATGTGTGCGTCAACAACGCGGGACTCGCTGTCTTAAAGGACCTGCTGGGTAAGCCACCACTGCACACCTTGTAACACTGATCTGCCGGAATAGCCTGACTTTCTTGATCACATGATGAAATAACCCTGCTAGGTGATAGTGTTGTGTGCCCCTTTGACCATGCACCACCTGTGACTGGCCCTGAGCCTTGTGTGGCCTGTGTTGGACAGAGGGCAGCCCCGAGGAGTGGCGCGGCATGCTGGACCTGAACGTGGTGGCGCTGTGTCTGTGTACGCGGGAGGCCGTGGCCTCCATGCGGGAACGCGGCGTGGACGACGGCCACGTCATCCACCTCAACAGGTGGGTCCTGGGCCACCCTGCCTGCCTGGCTGCCTGCCTGGCTGCCGGCCTGGCTGCCTGGCTGCCTGGCTGGCTGCCTGGTTGACTGGCTGGCTGACTGCCTGGCTGCCCGCCTGCCTGGCTGCCTGGATGCTTGGCTGCCTGCCTGCCCGGCTGCCTGGCTGGCTGACTGGCTGGCTGGCAGCAAAGGGATTCACCAATATATTACACATCGCAGACGCCACAATCCATTTATACTGGTGTGAATCAGCATAAGTTATGAAAGCTTTATCATAGTCTAGGTTTGACCAAGTAGCCTATATATATATACGTATTTCATAATCAAATCTGGTGTCCCTAAATACAATGATATAATGTATTTATATAATATGATACAATGGTATTTTGTCTACAGACATTACTCCACCGCTGATGGATTATTTTCGTTTTCTCTAACAAAGCATCGGCGGCCACTACATATCTCAAATTCCCAGCTTCCACTTTTACTGCGGCACCAAGCAAGTGGTGACCACCCTCACCGAGGCGCTGCGGCTGGAGCTGCGGCGCGCCAACAGCAAAATTAGGATCTCAGTAAGTTGTGTGTGCTTCTTACCATGGTCTTGATTACGACCTGGTCTCGCAACGGCCAGTTATCATTCTCCCGGCAGGGAATTTAAAACTCATAGAACTGATCTGTGGCGGGTAAGGCTGAAACTTATTTGGCTGTATACTTGACTTCTCGCTCTCTTTCCTCTCTGTGTGCAGAGCATCAGCCCCGGCTTGGTGGAGACAGAGATCGCCGTCAACGCCGGCATGAGTCAGGACGCAGCACAACAGTTATACCAGACGACGCCGCACCTGCAGGCCGATGACGTCACAGACTCGCTCATCCACGTGCTGGCTGCCCCGCCCCACGTGCAGGTGAATACTACTTACTGCTTGCTTTCACGGGTACCTTTACTACCACGGGTATACCACGGGTACCGGGGGGAGGGAAGCTGATCAAAAGAAAACCTTTATTTATTGGGTTATTGCTATAATATTTACACCATGAGTTAGGGAAGCCATATACATGACTTCTGCCCAATAAACCCATTCTGCGACCGTTTCATTTCTTACCCTTTCACCCCTTTCGGAAAATATACGAAAAATTCAAATGGCTTCTACTTCTATAATAATTGCTCAACAGGCATGCCATTACTATGGTACAAGGACCTTGTTCAGACCTTCAAACCTATAGAGATAAATCGTAGTGAAAATCACTCGTTTGCAGAATATGAATCTTTTTAATTTTCAGCTCGGGCGTGAACCCCCGAAAGAGGAAAAAAAATTGACAAAATTAAACCCTTACAGGCTTACAGTTATCGATAAAAACTCTCTATAGAAGCAATCAGGCAGGTCTAGGCATGTTACATGTGAATTTTCATTGAAATATTTAAAAAAATGAAGGAGTAGTTTGTTTGAAGATTGAAAACTTGCGTTTTGAGATATGGGCCGCTAAAGTTTTCGTTGACTTTGAACTCCTCTATTATGCTCCCTAAGTAGGTGATAGCATGGTATTTGTATTTATTTTGAAGTCTTGAGTATTTATAACATATAGAATAATATTTCTTAATTCTTATTGAATCATATATGTTGATGTCCAGGCAAATAATCCCGTCTTCAGGCTCCTGGTCCCACCCATGAGGGGTGGGGGGGTTAATCCCCATAACTACGAAACTAAGGCGAATTTTGATGAAATACTCTACATTCAGACTGTTGATTGCCGTACCCAGCTCCAGGAATTTTATTACATTTTTGGTTTTTTTCCAATTTTTGACAAACCGCCCCCCTTAAAGGCACCACACGAGATAATAATGATGTAGTCATGGTGAAATCCCTCCATCTGTGTCCTAGGCGGCAGCAGCAGGGTTGGCGAGGCGCGGATTGGTATATATTAGTGCACACATTGCAACACAACCATCATGTCTCCACAGATCCATGACGTGCTGATCATGCCCCTGTGAGCGCCGGCGAAGCTACTGCACGGCTGACTGACGGGCTGGCCAACTGACTGATTGCTGAACACACACACACACACACACACACAGTGACACACACACACACACGAAAACTTTTTCATTACCCATGGCATCCCTTCTAAACACATACACATACTAACGTCCATAATCTATAATAATATAAGCGAAAGTGCGTGTGTGTGTCTGTCTGTCTGTCTGTCTGTCTGTCTGTCTGTCCGCGATAGGTGCCGCCCCCTGTGGCGGAATCCCCTCATGTGGCACATTTTTTGAGCCGGGTCGACCAGGGGAAGGTTTTAAGCCCACTTATGAGATGATCCGATAATTTTTTTTTTTTTAGCAGCCTATTAGCGAGAAGTGTGAAAAAAAAGTGGGTTGCGAGAATTGAGGAAACCTTGATGTAGGGTGATGGGTAATGGGTGAGTGAATGGGTGGGGTGATGGGTAATGGGTGTAGGGTGATGGGTGAGTGAATGGGTGGGGGGTGATGGATGAGTGAATGGGTGGGGGGTGATGGGTGATGTATAAGGGAATAGAGGGGGGGTGATGGGTAATGGGTGAGTGAATGGGTGTGTGGTGATGGGTAATGGGTGAGTGAATGGGTGGGGGGATGATGGGTAATGGGTGAGTGAATGGGGGGGGGGTGATGGGTAATGGGTGAGTGAATGGGTTGAGGGTGATGTGAATGGGTTGGCGTTAATACATACATTTCTACATCCATGATTTCAGGAAAGTTAGAAGGGGCTATCTGGAGAGTCTGTGTTTGGTGGGCCTTCTTCGGCCCACCAAACAGGTGGTGGGCCACAGGCCCACCAATAGCCCTCCGCAGGAGCTAGCCAAAAAGTCTGCCCGGAGTTTTGCGGCTAGTATAAAGATAAACTACAGTGTCTGTGATCAGTCAATGTGCTGAATAAACTGAATAAAAAATGTCTAATTGAAATAAGCCGCAAATTATTTTCCCTCGACGAATCAACTATTTAATGCAGGGGTTAACTATTTCACCTATAAGAAGAGGAATACATGGATACTATATGATAAGAAGCATGGTAATACTAGTGTGTAGCAACCATATTTACATAACAATTAGTTCTTTTGAGATATGATGTCATTATGTTTTTCTCATCCTCCCTAACACAATGTTTATCATTATTTTGGTCATTATTCTCCATGATGCCCCGTCACCCAGCCCGCCTTAATTACCCTCCTGTCCAAGACAAGAATTGTAATGAACTCCAGCTGTGTGTGTGTGGGTGTGTGTGTGTGTGTGTTGTGTGTGTGTGTGTGTGTGTGTGTGTGTGTGTGTGTGTGTGCACTCTTTTCCTGGTTATGTTTCGTTTAAAAGTGAAGTGAGAGGCTCAACTGAACGCGGGGGAACTGTGTTACTTGTGAAGGATTATCTATCTAAGTATGTAACAGATTTAGACATAAGTAAAGAAGATCAAATCTGGGTTCAGTTCCGTTGTGTACCAAAGTGCTTGTTTGGGTTTTGCTACATATCCCCACGTGACTCGGAGTATTATTCCCATGATTCATTTGCTTCGATACAAGAGAAGCTTAAGACAAGTGAATGTAATGAATTTTGTGTAATTGGTGATCTGAATGCAAGGTTCGGTACTTCCATCCGAGAGTTTGTGAGACATACTGAGGTTCTGAATCAGGAAAAAGTTTGCTACCCAGTTTTACCAGACGATGTACGGGTTCCAAGTGAAAATGCCTATATTTTGTTAAATATATGTAAGGAAGCGAAAGGGTGATGTTGACAATGTTAAGGTTGGTGCCAAGCATTTCCTGAGTAGCAAGACCTAAAAAAAGGGTAGCGAGTGGGTTTCTGAATTAGATATTTGTGCCTTGAGTCACTCAGTGCTGAGCAGGGTGACAGCATTCTCGGTGCTTCAGAGACAGTGTTTACCGTCGGATCACGCGCCCATTGCTGTGACCATGACTTCGCCTGGCGTGGATATGGAGAGCCTGTGTACTCGTGCTAATCATTTGGGTGACCATGCTGTGATGTGCAATGAATCTGGCCGGAATAAGCATGTTAAGAAACCTGTGCATAGGAATGCGATAGATAAGGAAATGGTTTTGAGCAAACTACAGTCAGTAGACCTACCCGCCGAGATAAACCATGTCAACCATGTGATCAAAAATGTTTCGGACAACTTGTATGACTGTGGTATCGAAGCAGGCGGAACCCTCAGGCAGTGTATGGAGAGCCTACCTCAGACAGGTGGGAGAGATTGCTTGAAAATAAAGATGACTTGAAGTTATGGAGAGCTATAAACTGGAAAGGTGAATATAGCTGTGACGTTAAACCTGATTGTCGGCTCTCAGATGAGGAATTTAAGTATTTCTATGAAAGCAATTTCTATTCACCTAACACAGAGCTCACTGGTTACGAATTCAACTCTAATGTTAACATCCCTATTTTAGATGACCCGATTACATCAAGTGAAGTACAGCAACAGGTAAGAAAGCTGAAATCAGACAAGGCATGTGGCCCTGACGGTGTTCCTCCTAGGATATTTAAGATGGTCTGCTCAATGGATAATTGTTTTGGCAAGCATTTTTAATGTTATATTCATGCAAGGTACCTATCCAGTAGAATGGTCAGGAGCTAAACTAGTTACACTTTTTAAGAAGGGAGATAGGAAAGAGGCTAAGAACTACAGAGGAATAAGTGTGATGAATAGCATGGCTAAGGTATATGACATGGTTTTACACTCGCGGCTAAAGCGTGGTTTAGACCTCACCGGACAGGCGGCAGTCAGGGAAAAAGAAGTTGTATAGAACATAGAGTTACATTAAGATTATTGTGCGACATGGCAAGGAGGAAGAAGCTGAAACTATTTGTAACATTTATAGATTTCTCACAAGCCTATGATAGAGTTCCCAGACATAAGTTGTTTAGAGTGTTACTACGCTTAGGTTGTGGATCAATTATGTTGGGTGCTTTGGTTGCCATTTATACCCAGACAGAGAGCTTGCTTGGAACAACCGTAATACTAATTACGATGGGAGTAAGACAGGGATCACCTACTTCAGGTTTGCTGTTTATTTTGTTTGTAGAAGAGTTAATAAAGATTATTAAAGGTGGTTGTGAACTAGACGGGTTTCTACAATGGCTTCATATTCTTGTACTTATGGATGAGACAGTTTTACTTTCAACAACGAGATGTAACATGCTGAAAAAGATGTCTTTGCTTCAAAATGATTGTACAGAATATGGTATGAAAATCAACCCATCACAGACCAAATTTTTTGTGATAAATGGCGGTGTTGGTGATTCGGAGGTGTTGGTGGTGAACGGGTTAGTGGTGGAGCACTGCCAGATGTATGTGTACCTTGGCTCGCCGTTCACGAGTGATGGTTCAGTGTCATCCGCCGTCACAGCTCACGCTAAAAACAAGATGACCCATGTCTTAAAATTTGTCTCCTTTGTAAATAAAAATAATGATGTCCCGTTTATGGTGAAAAACGAGTCTTTGACGCAGCACTGATGTCTTCATTGATTTAGGGATGTG
>JACEEZ010024755.1:123049-125549 GCA_016584305.1 Chionoecetes opilio
GGTTTCCCCCCCCGTACGAAAACCTCATATACACTTTTGGGAACCAGGTTTACCAGGGGGAAAGGGCTACCCCAGTTATGAGATGATCCGATAATTTTTTTTTTTTTTTTTTTAGCAGCCCATCACGTATTTTGAAAAAAGTGGTTCCGGAATTGAGGAAGCCTTATTGGGGGTTTGGGGAATGGGTGAGTGATGGGTGGGGTAATGGGTGTGGTCGATGGGTGAGTGAATGGTGGGGGGTGATGGTGATGGAATGATGGGGGTATGGAATGGGTGTGATATATATATATATAAAATATTATAATATTATATATATTATAATATATATATATTTTATATAATAAGAATATTTAGCAACTTGAGCGTCAGCTGTAATTATTGTAATATTTATGATGCAAGTGCAATAATATAAAATTTTTGGGGCGTCATGCTGATAAATTACAAAATTTATCAGATGACGCTAAAAATTTCTAACATAATGACTGGGATATATTATCTGTCCACACTGAACTGAATATGCAGTAGTCAGATAAATCTATAAGTCCCCACCTTGAAAAAATCATCCTCTCGTCTTCATCTGGGCTGCTGCCTTTTGAGGTATCCAAGACAGCCTGCTTGTGACCTCGTACAGCTTTTGATTTCACGGGGATCCACCTTCTCAGGATTAAGAAACGGACCACAGGCACTTGAAAGGGGATGATTGCTGTGGCCATCAAAAAGTCAAATTTTATCAAAGAGGATGAACCTGGCCCTGAGATCCTTGGGTCTCATATCACATTAGGTTCTCAAGGAGGTACTCAACAAAAGCCGGTGGATTTTAATGTTTACCTTCAACCCGAAGCTGTCCCCGAGTAAGATAGGGTTTGAATCAGGGCTCCATGTAGGCCTCTCTCTCCATTTGGAGTTGTCGAGGCGTCACCACTGGCTGCATCCAGTTAGATACTCATTGTAATATCCTTATCAACCTGGTTGAACGTGGCTATGCCCTTTTGCATGCATTCACGCTGATCTGGACTAGTAAATATTGGAGTACTTACCCTGTGCTTGATTAGGTGTAAAAGTCCCTCTTTATGGCTCTAAAACCCATTCACGTGCCAATGTTTCATCTTTGGGGAAAATAAATATGACACTTTAGGGCCAGTAGGATAATTTCCTTTTCACGAGGTAACAAACACTGGTGGGCATGTTATGTGAAGCACAGAACTGCGGAAGTTTGAGATTATGTTAAAAGTTTCGTCACCGTGCCCAGAACGTGTGCCCTGCTCCGCAATCACGCCAACTAACAGAGTGCCACCAGCATCAGCCCCCGGGGGCTGCTAGACCGACACGACGAGTCACAGCTCAGACGTCACGTGCTCAGGCTTTTTATAAGAAGGCCGTGGTGGGCTGATAAACCCCAAAAGAGGCTCCAGCACTCAGGTGATAAAAAAAATGCACAAATCTGTTATTTTATTTTATATTTTTGAGACAAGGAAAAAAAGCTCTGTTTGACACCCTGAGTGCTAGATCACACTTGGGGTGTGACAGGAATCTCAGGAACAGAATATAATTATCATACAATTTAAGAGTGCCACAATAGGGCACCCATTTCTGCAGAGGGGCGTATTACATCCTGTTGTCATTTATTCATTTTTTTGTTATTTTTTTTTACCCATACTGATTTGTTTTACCCCTTTGGCCGGGGTAATAAAAAATCTGGTTAAATTCTTTAATACTGGTTATTCTTTTATGCTAGCCAATATTTACTGCTGCCACATCAAGGCCTTATATGTACTCTATTCAATGATATATGTAGGTCTCCCTAGTATTAATAATGCCTGAGGCAGAGCAAAGATAAGACAAATTGGTTTTATTTACCCCGATTGACGATACCAAGGTTACAGCGCAGTGTTTGTGCGTGCAGGGAATACATGTGTTTGGTGTCTCCTCTGTCATGCACTCCTCATCTCCTCTGTTCTCTCCACCTCTCTCATGTCCCTGTTCATAAAAAGGATGCCATCAGCATACGCAAGTAACATCTAACCAAATATCTTGTTTTTAACAATAATTTTATGTTGCCCCAGTCATAGCTTATCTTATTTTTGTGAGGAAAAATATATAATAATAAATAAAAAAAGTATAAAAAGCTATTTGAGATCCGGGGTTATTCATAAAACATTCGGGGCTACAGCCCCCAATGCCCGGGCCTAACTACGACCCTGGTCTACCCTCATCCTTCTTCATTAAAGTCAAGACCTCTCTTTTTCATGTTTGATGCTGTACATTTACTAAAGTGTATAAGAAATAACTGGTTAGGTCAAAAAGACATTGATAAAACCATGAAATATCCACATTTTTCCTTTGATGACTTAGACTTTATACCCACAAATATTTGCAGTGCTCCTTTCGTAACTCTGAAGAAACTTCACTCTTTGGAAGCAGTCACTCTTAACTTATGCTTATGAACTCACATTAAAATCGCTGTGTCCATCTAATCTAGAAAAACAAAATGTAAACTTAG